>CM077644.1:60589374-60629374 GCA_039707465.1 Rhabdophis nuchalis | reverse complement strand
TAGTAAGAAAGGGAGAGCTGCCCATCCTAAGCTACTCTGCTTGCCAGGACTGGAATAAGAATTACCCGCCTGCTTGCAGTCTCTGAAGGAAAGAAGAGGGAAGTGTCCTTGCCAGTACTAAATGTCTCAGACCAGTCCCTTTTGTGAATGGTGTCCTTGGAATTAAATGGAATAATTGTGTCAGGATTGGGACTGAGTAATTTGCTGATCATATTCCTAGAAATTGAGCTGTGTCTGAAATAAAGCCTAACAACTATTAATGAATCTGGAGATTTGGGCTCATTACAGTACACATCAGCTGTGTATCTATCCATGATATGTAGCTTCTGAGACAAAGCCAAGGATGCTTGCCATGCTGGGACTTGCATTTAGGTTCTCTTCTCTTGCGCCATTTTGATACTTGGGTTATATCATGCTACAGAAATAAAACCAGCTGCCTCAGTACTTGATTTAAGTTATTGACAATCCCCCAAATACATTTGTTTAGTTTAGTTTAGTTTATTCATATTTATATCCCGCCCTTCTCCACAGAGGACCCAGGGCGGCGCACAGGAAATTTAAAAACGTACAAAATACAAAAGATAAATACATAATTTATAATATATATTAAACTGTCCTATCCTATGCTAAAAGCCAAATATTAAAAATACCCAATTTAAAACTTTCTAAAAAGTCACCGTGGGAGGTTAGGCTAGGCCGGCTTGTTGGAACAGGTATGTCTTTAGACATTGGCGGAAGAGGCGGAGGTCGGTGATGGTGCGTAATTCAGGGGGTAGGTCGTTCCAAAGGGCTGGGCCCGCCACAGAGAAGGCTCTTCCCCTAGGTGTCGCCAGTCGGCATTGTCCGGCCGACGGCACCCTGAGAAGGCCCTCTCTGTGGGAGCGTATCGGTCTCAGGGATGTATGGGGCAAGAGGCGGTCTCGCATATAACTAGGCCCCGAGCCATGGAGCGCTTTAAAGATGGTCGTCAAAACCTTGAAGTGCACCCGAAAGGCCACAGAAAGCCAATGCAGCTCGCGCAGGATCGGTGTTATGTGGGAGCATCTGGTGGCTCCCATAATCACCCGCGCGGCTGTAGCTTTCGAGTGCACCTCAAGGGAAGCCCCATGTAGAGAGCATTACAGTAGTCGAGTCGGGACGTCATGAGAGCTTGAGTGACTGTGCGAAGGGCAGCCCGGTCCAGTAAGGGGCACAATTGGCGCATCAGGCGTACCTGATGAAACTCCCCCCTGGCCACGGCCGCCACATGGTCCTCCATGGACAGCCGGGAATCCAGGAGGACACCCAAATTGTGTGCCCTCTCCACGGGGGCCAGTGTTTCGCCCCCAATGGCCAGAGTTGGAGTAATCTGACTGAACCGGGGTGCCGGAAACCACAGCCACTCAGTCTTGGCAGGGTTGAGCTTGAGTTTGTTACCACCCATCCAGATCCGTACGGCCTCCAAACACCGGGACAGCACTTCGGCGGCATCATTGGGGTGGTCTGGGGTGGATATGTACAGCTGAGTGTCGTCAGCGTACAAATGGTACTCCACCCCAAAACCACGGATTATCTCACCCAGTGGCTTCATATATGTGTTAAACAAGAGGGGCGAGAGGACCGACCCCTGAGGAACCCCACATAAGAGGGGCCTCGAGGTTTGACCTCTGCCCTCCCGTCAACACATATTGCTACCGACCAGAGAGGTAGGACGAAAACCACCGCAGAACGGTGCCTCACAGCCCCAACCCCCCGTCGGTGCAATAGGATACCATGGTCGATGGTATCAAAAGCCGCCGAGAGGTCTAATAGGACTAGGATAGAGGAATAACCTCTATCCCGCGCCCTCCAGAGATCATCAACCAACGTGACCAATGCCGTCTCGGTGCTGTAACCGGGTCAGAAGCCGGACTGGCGCGGGTCTAGATAATCAACTTCCTCCAGGTGTCACGGAAACTGTTGGGCTACCACACTCTCAACAACCTTCACCAAAAAGTGAAGGTTGGAGACCGGACGATAGTTCTCTAATAATGCTGGGTCCAGGAGGAGGGGCCTCACTACCGCCTCTTTCAAGACGGCAGGTAAGGACCCCTCACTCAAAGATGCGTTGACAATGCCCTGGAGCCAGCCTCGTGTCGTCTCCCAGGATGCCAGTACAAGCCAGGAGGGACACGGGTCCAATAAACATGTGGTCACCCTAAGTTTCCTTGACAACCTGTCCATATCCTCGGTGGTAACAAAGTCAAACTCCTCCCAAGAAGGAGCCTCAAGACTAGTCTCGGACAATCCCACAGGACCACTGTCGATGGAGGGTAGCTCATTCTGAATCCGAGTGATTTTCTCCTGCAGATAAATCCCAAATTCCTCTGCTCGCCCTTGCAGAGGGGCTTCCCGCGGCCTCTGGTGAAGGAGGGAGCGGGTCACCCCAAACAGGGCGGCAGGGCGGTTATCTGCGGATGCAATAAGGGTGGCACAATACTCACGTTTGGCCACCCTTATCGCCACTAAGTAAGCCCTAATATGGGTTCTCACTAGTGTTCGGTCAGCTTCGGAGCGAGAGGATCCCCATCTGCTCTCTAGGCGTCTCTTGTGGCGCTTCATCTCCCGAAGCTCCTCAGTAAACCAGGGAGCCTGGGTGGTTCGTCGCCGCAAGAGGGGCCGTAAGGGCGCGACTCGGTCCAAGGCCCCTGCGGCTGCACTTAACCATGCGGTCACTAGGTCCTCAGTCGAGTTGCGAGGCAGGGTCACAGGAATTGGCCCAAGCTCCCTCTGGAACCTTTCCGGGTCCATTAGAAGCCTGGGGCAGAACCATCTAGGAGTATCCGGTTCCGCCTCCCCGCGGTGAGGTGAAGCGATTGGAAAGTCCAGCTGAAGGAGAGCGTGATCTGTCCATGACAAGGGAGTGATGACTAAATCCCCTATTCCCAGATCACAACTCCACTGTCCCGAAATTTGGTTCATTTAAACAGTTTCGGTTTCTACGGTGGCATGTACTCCACTGGATTTGGTGTTTACAAACAGAATTAGTGCTACATGCTAATTAAACACTCATTTGCTGCCAATTTAATTCTATTCCTAGGGAAAGTTGCATAATTTGGTGGTGCTAAGGAAGGTAGAATACTGCTACCAATGTCTGGAGCTCTGTTATTAGAGCAGAGGCACATAGCAAGCTCAGTTCCCTTGATACCTTAAATCAGCAAGCGTCCTTTTTAAGTGTCTAAAATTGGCCCTGGGTTGCTTCTTATATTACTTCAGGTTATATGAAAATTAAATTGTATGGATGTGAGGAACCCTTGATACTGCAGATATGGTGGAACCATTACTTCCATTCCCACCATATGGCTAAAATATTAATTCCCATTAATTAATCAGCCAGACTAATCAAGACTGCAAGGGCATTGTAGCACAGCTGCCTCTAGTCTGGATGTTCCATAGATCATCCATCTTACGCTCTGTGTTTTATATAGAGCTGTATATCTCAACCTAAGCAACTTTAAGATGTGTGGGTTTCAACTCCCAGGATTCTCCAGCCTGCGGGCTCCTTTATAATATGACAAAGTATATCAATCTTCATGGCATTTATCTTATGAAAGCAAACTGGGTTCACTCATGTTATGGCAAAACGCTATTTGTAAATGAAGATTTACAATTTGGAGTGTTTAAAAATCCATCCTATTATGGCTTATTCATCCAATAAACCTTGGGTAAGCCATGTGAATGCTGATGCCAAGGAAAGTACATGGTTGTTTTTCCATGGAGCCACCAGGAGTTAAGAGTTTCTTACTTTGTTAGCTGGAGCCTATCCAAGAACATTGTAACAATTGGAGTACTTGGGAGAGCAAATTTTGGTGACCCAAGAGGTAATTTTAATGAACAATGTGGACAACTGCCCAGATGTGCACCTCACTCACTCACTCATTCATTCATTTGCACTCATACACCTCTTTCTCCCTATTGACTTCCAGTTGACTTCTGGATGCAGTTCAAAGTTCTTATTATCTTTAACGCCCTAGATCAGGGGTGTCAAACTCAAGGCCCAGGGTCCAGATCCAGCCTGTGGGGTATTTAGATCTGGCCTGGGGACCCACCCTGGAAACAGCAAAGGAATGGCTCACAGTGCTTCTGCCTGTGAAAATGGAGCTCCATTTTCACTGGTAGTGGGGGCTACCAGCTCGGGAACCCGTTTTCGCTGGCATAGCACTTGGGCCACCACAGGTGCTCTCGACACGAGTGACGTCGAGTTGGCCATGCCCACCCTGTCCAAACCCCAGCTCCCCGAGGTCAAACACAATCCTGATGCATCCTTCAATGAAATCGAGTTTGACACCCGTGCCCTGGATGGCAAAGAGCCACATAATTTGCAGGACCACCTTTGCTTGTGGGTATCAACATATCCCATTAGGATGGATAGGATGGATGTGCTTTGGATCTCTTCCCCTCCATGTTGTCATGCGATAGGACCTCAGAGAAGTGCCTTCTTGATAGCCAGCTTTTTTGAATAGTTTCCCACAAAAGATTCAAGGAATCACTACCTTTTACCCTTTCAGAAGGCTGGGAAGACCCTTCCACCAAGTGTTGGACTATGATGTTATCTTCTGTTTTTAATCAATTGTTGTGAGCTGCCTAGGATCATCATGAGGTAGGTACCATGTAAGTTGAATGAATGAATGCATGCATGAATGACTTCCCTCCCAAAGAGATTTTTAAGCAGGATAATCAAGGAGAAACTTTAAACCAGGGGTTCCTAGACTTTTATATTTTAGTGTAATCTTAATATAGATTTACCTCCCCTAAAAATCCAAACACCACAATAAACACAAATGAACTTAGAGAACAATATGAAGAATTTGTTTATTTTTAATAAAGATTTGCAAAATAAAAAGGCAAAGGTAGTCCACACTTTTACTGGACTCCATCCCCCCCCTCCCCAAGGGAGGTACACCTATTTTGTAAAACCTAGTTTAGACTCTTTACTGTTCTAAGATATTAAGATACTTCTTAAAAGGGTCATTGACTCCTCCAAAGCACTGATCTATCGTGCAGGTAGAGTCATTAAAAGATATATTTTCATTTGTAATCAGAATTGTTGATATAGATGGTGAAAACTCTTACCTACTTTCCTCCCTAATATCCTGCTTAGCCTCCCAAGCTTCCCGTACCATTAGCAGGAAGGAATTTGCAAAACTAATCAGCTTGGATGATGAAGAGTCCCAGAGGTCTATGAGTTACATTTGGTATCAGTGGGGACCAGTTGGAACATAAAGCAAAGGAAGTAACCGAAAATTGGATGCACTCGAGTTGATTGTGATACTGCAAGTTAACCAGCCAGTCTTACACAAGGTTGTGTTTTGTGAGCTTTTAAAAAAGTGACAGGCTGCAATTATACAAACGTGCTGATATATGAATCAACTCAGAGGAACAATGACTCATTTCACACGGTGTGGTCAGACTTATTGTAAATTCATTATAGCTGCCCACTTTGATAAGACTCTGGGCACCTTACAAATACAACAAAAACAGTTAGAAACAAATACAGTAGGTACCCTGGACTAACACAATCAGATAACATCAAACAGAACCAGTCAGTGGCTCCATAAACACATGAAACCTGGGCCCGGGACCAAAGACAGGTCCTTAAGGTGTTTTGCAACACGCAGAGAGAGGGCACTGTTGAAATCTTGGGTGGGGGGAGGGGGTTGCTGTTTCAGAGGATGTGGGCCACAAGAAGTCATGCTTCCTTAGTCCCATCAGATGACAATATTTAATAGAAGGGACTTTGAGTATACCCATTTTTCAAGAATTATTTCTGGAAATATTTAATATTAGTAGACTAATATTGGTAGCATACGAATATTAGTATCACTGTACAGGTAGCCTTCGACTTAAAACTATTTGCTTAGTGACCAAAGTTGTGAAGTCACAAAAAGTGACTTCAGCACAGAAAATAACAAAATTAAACTTAATACACAATTAGACCGAGTTCGTGTTTCTCATATTTCATATTTCTCAAGATGACCTGATGGCTGATGCCAGAATCTCCTGCTTCCTTTCATTTTTTTTTCAACCTGGTGTACATTTTTCTTTTATTGATTGAAGAAATTTGTCTCCTTTCCTCCATCTTCTTATATTTAATTCCCAGAAATACCGTTTAAAAAAAAATAAAGTATCTCTTCGGGAAGGGAAGTGGGGGAGGGCAGTCACTTTTCTTCTAAGATGCTACACCCAGATGTATAAGTTGTATGTACTGTATACTGTGCATATGAGCATCAGAGTAATAGAAAGGTTGAGTGATAGGCTGCAGCCTATACATTCTCTACAGCAGGGGTCTCCAACCTTTGCAACTTTAAGTCTGAAGGACTTCAGCTTCTAGACTTCTCCAGCCAGCTTTGCTGCTTTGCTGGCTGGAGAATTCTGGGAGCTGAAGTCCTTCAGACTTAAAGTTGCAAAGGTTGGAGACCCCTGCTCTACAGCAATCATATAAACTGTTCAATGGAAACAGGAACAAACACTGCATTCTTTGTCAAAAAAAGTGTGGATTCTCCTTAGGGGTGGATTGCTGCCAAGTTACTGCTGGTTCGCTTTGAATGATTAAAAAACATGCCGGCAATGGCATGGACAACCGGTTCAGGGGTGTGGCAAGCCTGCCATCCCTACCGGTTCAGCTGGAATAGGGATATGTTCAGATCTGTTTAGTTACATATGAGCTCACCATAATAGCTGATCCCTCACCAAGAGGATATGCTTGAAAGAATTGACTTTGAAGAACCTATTGACAGAGAAAACTTAACATACATACATGTCTTGGGGAAAGGTATTCACACAGCTTCCTCCAAACAGCTCCCTTTTATGACAAGGCAGTTTACCTATGCATGTAAACATGCTTCTGTGCTTCATGCTATCAATAGTCCTGGCTCTGTCCTTCTGCATACAGTAAGTTGCTTGCCTTTATTCACCACTCTGCTTAGGAGCCTAAAATCAACTTGCTAGACCTTGCATCTTTTTTTATTTTTAAGATCCTAACCCTGTTTTTTTCTAGCAAGACTCCCCACAGCAATTGCAGCATCATTTTCCTTACAGATGTTCCAAAATATTTCACTAGAACTTGAAAGGGCTCATATTACAGAATGCAATCAGGTTTGTGATCAGGTTTTGCTGATTGGTTCTGTGAGACAATGTGCTGTTTTTAAAGTCTCACCAAGTATAGGATGGGTTCAGGACCAATAGACTTGTTTGATAATGCGCCTCTCCTTACAGTACTTCGCCTTGAAAAAACAAGGTTTTCAGGAACATTTATTTGTTTTGAATTCATACGGTCAAGAGAGATCCTCTCCTTCCAGACATTTGGAGTTGACATCACTCCCCACCCCCAACCAGTATAATCAACAGTGCTTTGCTTGATAGGCTCCAGAGACAGTCCTTGACTAAAAAATCAACAGCAGGAAAAGGCACAGAAAAAGCAAATGATAATGATTTTGCTTAATGGTCATGAGTCTGAATTTATAAACTTTTACTTGGATTTGCAAAATCCAAGTGAATCATATCCCCCATTAGAGATATGAACGAAGCTACTAAGGATATAATAAAAGTAACCCCCTGATACCTGACTAAAGTGTTATAAAAAGAATAAATGAAAATTCTTTAAACAAATGTACATAAATAATGAATGTATGAGAGAAGGCACAGTGGAAACAATGCTTTTAATTGGTCATATCAGTATTTTTTTTCAGCCTACTGTTTCAACCGCTATATTGAAAGAGAAGAGTCTCCTTTCCTATTCAGAGGTACATAAAAGTAGGGCCAAAATAAACAGAACAAAGTTATTGTAGCAATGCTCTGTCTGTGTACAAGATTGCTTTCTTTTAGTTCCCATAGGCTCCCTGTCTAATTGGACTTTAGCTCTATCGTTCTTGACAATTTCAGAAAAGCAAAACACAACAGGTACTCCTACAAACTGCTAAACCAGCAGAGTTTCTGTTCAGCTGAGAGCAGGATTCACAACTTCTTTTGAGCTGTTACATAGTTTTAAGTGCATAACAAATTTTAAAAAGAAACTACTACATTGACTTGGTTTTTGAATGATAGGATTGGGTTATGCACCAAAAACTGAAGAAGGCAAGACAAAGCAGTTTGCGCAGCCAGGACAAAGTTTGATTTCATTTACATTTAATTGAAATTACAATTAGCATGTTTATGTATATTTAACAATTTTCCGATTATGTCACAAACATTTAAAATTTAGTAGCAATTTTAAAGGAATTGATGGGGATTCAGAGGCTTTAGGTCATGCATCTCTACCTAAACACAATAAATGAATGTGCATATAATCTGCTAGGTTTATGTTATACTGACACCAAGCCCCATAGCTTGTTCAGAAGAAGCCCTGGCTTAGCACTGTATATGAACATCATTTAGAGTGATTCTGGATGGCCAACCCCCAACAGTCACAATAAAGATATTCTGGATTGTTCATCCTTGTCTGATTTGCATTTCTTTTTATTATTATTTTTAGAACACAAAACTGTGTACATAATGGTCCCAAAGTCACCCTGTCAATTTCATGCATAAAGGAATAGAACTCACATCATCGCCATATCTAGTCTGGCCAGCTCTTAATAGAAAGTAGAGGAAAAGATGGGGAGGAAGCCCCCCTGAAAAATATGGAATACTAACAGAAGAAAAAGTCATTTGTACCATCCATAAAATATTGTGAATAAAACAGGGAAACTATACAACCCCACACCCCAAAAAGCCTGATGTTTCTACCTTCTTTTCATACTCTTGTAAACTGAATAGTTCAAGATAATGCATATGTAAACTGCAGTACTTAGCCCAAGTGAACAAAATACTAGCTTTTGTCTTCTTCATTTCTCAACACCAGCTATAAAAGAAATTGTGTTTAGGGTTATCTTTCTAAAATTTGGCCAATGGTAATTGGTGGTGTAAATTCCTAGAAATTTACTACTCAATTGTTTCTCTCCATTGGATTGAAAATAAGCGAGAATGTAATTACAGAATCAAAGCAGAAGTGGCACCATGATTGCTATAATTAGGAAGCCAAATTACCTAGTGAAGTGGCTCTTGAAACCTGAGCCTGTTGCTGAAGAGGAGGAGGAAGAAGAGGAAATAAGAATTATAGGCAGCAGCAGAAAGAGAGGCTTTTCCTCAAGCAAAATGCTTTGCACTTGGCATACAGATTCCATATATTTTAATTAAACTCAGTAAAAAAAATGACTTGGGCTGATTTGGACACACTTTTGAAAAACAAATTGTGCCTTGGCTGAAGCTAAGTTTCCAAGGAAGGAAGACATGGGAAAATAAGGGGTTAGTTTTATGAGCTGATCAATAAATTATGTATGGCTTTAATATATTTTGGAAATATATATATACATACATCTGAACAAGAAACTTTATGGAGAGGGCTAATATAGATATTGCATCAAAATAAAAGTCCAAAAGAGGTGTTTTCTATTCCCACCGAATGAAGGAAAATATTTTGAGAATTCAAGTAGCCCATCCAAAATGCTGGTATGCTTGAACACAATGAAAGAACATGGCACAAGAATTAAGTCTTTTCACAGTGCTAAAGCTTTACCCTACAACAGGGGTGTCCAAACTGGCTGGGGAATTCTGGGAGTTGAAGTCCACAAGTCTTAAAGTTCCCAAGGTTGGACACCCCTGCCCTACAACCATGATGGCAAAACTAGGGCGCAGTTTTCGCTCTCTGCGGGCATGCCAGCCGTCATGCCTCCTGCCATCCAGCTGGTCCTTGGGTCTCTGCCATGCACGCACAGGGTGTGGGGCGCATGCGGGGGATGCACACACATGCATAGGGGATGGGGTGCATGTGCAGGGGTGCTCACATTGCATTTTGAAGCCTAACCTTAACCCATTTTGATTTCCAGGTTGGTGCAGGATGACTTCCAGGCCCAAAATGGGGCGGGGGGGGGGGGCTGCATCCGCAGGGGGGCTGCACACACATGGGGGACATGTGTGTGTGGGGCCATACACACACACATACTTTCAGCACGCAACGACAAAAAGGTTAGCCATCACTGCCCTACAAAATACCACCTTTTGTGCAGTGTTCCCTCATCTCAAGAGATAAGGGCAGAGTTATCTGGCCCTCCTCCATGAACTTTGTCAATTTAACTTGATTCGATGAAGAAAATGAAAAAGATCTCCAAACAGATCTCTCACACTAGCATAGATCTATTACTGTAAGGAAGCAAGAACCAGTCGTCGTCCCCCCCCCCCCCCCCTAGACTGAGGAGACTGGACATTGTCTTTCGCTCTTATACCAAACTATGGAATCTGTCTCTTCCACAGGAACTCCTTCAAAATTCTAACCTTAAGAACAATGATTCTGCAAGCCTTCTCCTTCTCATGATTGGTATTTACACTACACACTAACAACATACAAGAAGAACAGCTCTGATAATTCTCATTCTAACCAATTCCATCCCACTAAAATGCTTACAAATTTCACTCCAGTTCATTGGCTATAGAACTCATCTTTGCATAGAAGAAAGGCCCAATTCCAAATATCTTCATGATTAATGAATGACAAGAGTTAGGAAAGAATGTCTCCAAACTTGAGGGTGTGAGAAAGAAGGGCAATGTATATAATATATAAATTGTAAATTCTAGATTTGGAGTCAACTCGTTCCCTTTACCCAGTAATCATTACTGTATTTACTGGCATGCTGTGTTATTCTGTGGGATAACTAATAAGCCTTGCTTGACTTGTAGAAATAAGTTTCTTTCAGTCAGGACTGAACAAACAGGCCTGCCAGAGAACTGCTCTCTGGGCCAAAAAAAGAATTGTGATAATTTTAGGTCTGCTTATTCCCCTTCACTCCCTCCAAAGTAGGGGTAGTCAACCTTTTTATACCTACCACCCACTTTTGTATCTCTTAGTAGTAAAATTTTCTAACTACCCACCGCTTCCACAGTAATGGTGATTTATAAAGTAGGGAAGTCAATTAAATTACAAAAAGGAAAGTGCTTCAGTATCAGACAAAATCTCTACCGCCTACCATGAAAGCTGGAATGCCCACTAGTGGGCGGTAGGGACCAGGTGGACTACCACTGCTCCAAAGGGACATTACAATTTGGTAGTAATTTTAATTAGCTCTTAAATTACCTGAAAGCCAGGGCTTCGGTTTGTGAATGCCTGGCTAAGATAATGAAAAATTGCACTTAGTGGGACTAGATAAATTTTACCATAAGACTGTTCCCTTTGTCTGACAGACCAGCACTGCCAGGCCAAAATTACATTCTGATTATGGTTGTATTATAATAAGACAAACTTATTTGAGTGCCAAAAAGTCATCACTACGGTACTAAGAATCTGAAGAAAAAAAGGATATGTAGGAAGTGTGAATCATTTGAAGTGGCCTTTCCTATTTTTTTATCTGGATTATCACATCGAACTACTTATAGAAAGCTAGCAATAAATCTTAGTCAGTAAAATTGACTCACTTCCAACATTTAAGTTCTTTTTCTTATAATTATGAAGATAACTCTCATTTGAAGTAAAAACAATCCTTTCTTGTGTGCAAATGTAATACGGGTTGTTAAAACCCATTTTCTAAGCTGGGCTAGTCATCCAGAGAGATTTCTGTGCTGTTAGAACAACTATCCTGGTGAGTGCTAATCCATCATTTCAGGTAAGATATTCCCCCAAAATGTATTATGATTTATTAAACATGTCCAGCTTTTAACAGAAAGATGAAAAAGATCAAATAAACTGAAATGCTCAATTCCTTTTATGCTTGGAAGAAAAACCTCTTTCAAAATTATCAACAGTTATGATCCATTGACAATAATGCAGAGATCGCACAACCACTTCTGGTTTGGTATCACATCAATCAGATTTCTCAAAATGTCTTTTGAGAAAGACAGGTTATCTCCCACCTCACCCCACTCTATTAGTTATCAAGACTGAAACTTGCTTGTTTCTCCAATTGGCCCTATTAACTATGAGGGCTGGTCATTGATAAATAAGTACTGACAAAAATGAACAAACAAAAACAACCCTCAAGATTAGGACGGGGAGAATTTAAAGTATCATGTGCTTGCTGATATCAGAAATGAAACAAAGCTATTTTTTACAGCTAAGACAAATACATTAGAATGCCAAAAAATTATTTGTTTCTCAAACTTTCTGTAGCAAAATGTTTGCCAATAAGCACAATTGAAACCATATTAAAATATGCATTAACTTTCATCTATTTACATTCGACACTGGAAAAATAAATATCCCCTTACCCCGACTCTACCTACCTGTAAAAAAATGTAATTAAGGGGAAAGCAGGAGAAGTCTGCTTTCTGCATGAACTGTCAAGATGCTATTCATTTCACTTCATGACTTCCTGAAACCAATGGCCATTAAGCCAAAGCAAAAACAGACACATTATCTCTTCCTGGCAAAAACTGCAAGATTTTAGGCATAAGCGAAGACACATGGGGAATATGAGCCCAGAGGCAGAGAAACAAGAATTTGTAGAAGCTGGATTACTAACCTGCAAGAAACATGGGGAAATCAATTTCACCCCACCTCAGATGGGGTAGCAAACTAGTGCTATTTACAACTAAGCAGGGAAGAATACCCTATTTCATGCTAACAGACTACATGGTAGGTCCATCCTTCTTAATATGACATAGGAAGGAGATATTGCTATCTTAGTTCTGGCTCTACCAAACACATTTAATTGCCATCTCAATTGGAGAACTGCCAGAGACTAGAGTGACCTTGTGAGTTGCGGCTCTTTGCAAATGCAGATATAAGAAAATGTAATTATCACACTAATACTCTTCATCAAATGCCTATGGAAGGATTTCCTATTGATTTCAGCGCAGCAGCAAAAAGGCATAACATTTCAAATAACAATGCCTTCAATAATTTATCCCTATATTACAGAGTTATACCTACTTTCCCCAGCCCATATTTTCATGTAGAAAAGTGTGTAGAAAAATCTAGGAAGTATTAATAAGCATCTAATATAAGCAAGCACTGATAATAAAATAAGAGGTATTTTGCTGTTTTAATGTTTTTTTTCCCTTTTTCATCTAATTGTATATCACCATTATACTATTCACAATGCTGAGGTAAGCAAAAGGATACTTTTTTAATTGAAAAGTTAGAAATCTCTAACTATTGTTATAACACAATCCTTACATTAGCTCCCTGCATGATTTTGTTTGAAGTGTCCTAAAGATTTGCTAAACTAAATTCTTACTCTTAAATAGATAAAATAAACTTTGGTTCCTATTGTTCTATGAGAGACACTCTACAATTTCAATCATAACTCAGTTAACCATACAGGAAAATTTGGGTATAAGTAAATCAGGTTAACTGGAAAGCACTTCTGGTTTTGTAGTAGCCTTTTAATGCAACTCCAGTCCTAAACATATTTATTTGGAATATTAATTTTGTTGGGCCTTATTTCCAAGTAAATCATTTTAGGATTGCAATCCAAAATTATTACCAGGTTGTAAAACCATCTAGAAAACCAACATGCCACACAGAGTGCAGTATTTTGCTTGCTCCTGGTTCACAAATGTAACAAAACACTCACAAATATAACCAAATCCAATTGAAGCTATGGAGATTTAGTCTATCCGAAAAGGAAATACTATCTCCTTGGAAACAGGTGTCATCCACCCAATTAACAAATGTGTTTTATCACCTTCTTTGAATAGATGCCTTTTCTTCCATCTCATTCAGGGACTCAGAACCTGCACCATTCAAAACAACAATGGAAATAACACACCTACTTCTCTTTGCTAGAATAAGATTGAAGTGGAACATCCATGGAGGATAGAGCTGCCTGGCTTTACAAGATTAGATTGAGGAAACTGAGAATGAATATACTGTATCATGCTAAGTCAAATTGAGAAAGCTACACAGGTATATGCACCTGTGCTGAATGCTCATTTGGAAATCTTTTAGATTTCAGACAATTACAACTGGAAAAAGGATGTTTAGAAAACATAAAAGCAGTATGCTTTCTCTCTCTCAAAATGCCACAAATTTGATATTAATATTCAATAATGTTTATCAATCTCAGTAACACGGAGTGTGACTCATCTAAAGTTTGATTCAATCTGAGGCACAAGTTGGGAAAACGACTTCTTCCAAGACTGAGATAAGCCCAGAATTGTACTTACGCATTATAGCATTTACACGCCCAACCTTGTCCCAGACGTTGGGGATTCTGTGGCACTACTATATACACATCTTATTTCCAGTTTCTATTCCTCTCAATCAGACTGTATTCTTATGTATTATTTAGCTTTCTATCCTTTTCTCTTCCCATCTGCACGTCTAAGAATTCACTTTTTCCTCTTAGAAACTAGTAAGAAAACGATATCATTTTGCCATTCTGGGACAAGGATAGCAAATATAGCTAAAAAAAGCTGCTGTTTTAATTTTGGAACAGAATAGTTGTCCATGTTTAGTGAACAACAGTATCGGCATTTGATATTTTGCCACAACAGGCCCAGAGCTCAAGCTATGCTACGCTATACTTATTTAGCAATCAATAACCAAAGCAGCCCCAAAGCTGCAGGAAAGCCATTGTCAGTTACATGCTGCCACCTGGAGAAAAAAGAAAAAACTGCTGGTTATAAGTCACAAAACAATTTTATCTCCTCTATGCCTAGTTGACTGTAGATCAGGAACATTATCTTTGGGCACATGTATTAGTTCCGTTTTCTTGAAAGATTTTCCATTTATAAATCATCATTGCAACAACTCCTCCCAGCAGATCGGTCTAGAAAAAACTTCCCTTTCCAGCCACAAGTCATAATTCATTTGGAAATCTTCAGGCAGTTCCACCCGCTGGCCCAACACGCTTTGCAAACAGTTGTCAACAGGCAGAAAATCAGGATTGTTATGTGCCCGGTCATAGCGTCGAGAGTTGAAGCGTTCTATACTGGCCCGTAGAGCACATTCTTCAGCTTGGAAGTCCCATGGACGTGCATCCAGATCTGTGAAGGTCATGAGGCAGAAAATCAATGAATGCGATTAACTGAAAACAGCTACACGGCCACATTAGAAATGTTCAGACAGCTTAGCAAGAAAACCTGGGTGTTCAGTGAATAATAGTGATAACAATTACATAGAATACAATTTGGCCTTGAACAGCTGAGCTGAGATGCAGCAGCAGGTTACAAGCCTGTCAAAGGTGGCTTACGTGAGTGATAGAAGAGGAAAGGTCTACAAATGAAAGCTCCTACAATTATTACTTCCTCCTTTTGGATTTTCTACTGAAAGAGGACCAGGAATAAGCACAATATAAACTAACTTTCATGTAACTGAAAAGATTGAGATGAGAAAATAGGATAGAATTTCTCTCAAAATAATTCATAAAGAAGACAGATTTTTCCCAGAGCTGAACCTTTTCATTCAAAACAAGTAGTCCTCGACTTATGAACATAATTGAGACCCAAACTTCCATTGTTAAGCCAGGCAGTTAAGAGAGCTGCACTCCTTTTTATGATCCTTTATGCCACAGTTGTTAAAGTGAATTACTACAGTTGTTAAGTGAATTTGACTTCCTCCCTATTGACTTTGTCGGAAGCCAGCTGGGTAGGTTACATATGGTGATCACATGACCCTGCGATAGTACAATTGTCATAAATATATGCCAGTTGTCAAACACCCATATTTTGATCTCGTGACTATGGGGACGCTGCAATGGCAGGTGTGCAAAACAACCATAAGTCACTTTTTTCAATGCCATTTTAACTTTGTAAGGTCACTAAATGAATGGTTTTAAGTTGAAGACTATTGTGGAATGATAAATTACAACTTTAATCATGTTCATTTTTTTGGCAGTATGTGTATTGTGCTATGTCAGTGTTTCTCAACCTTGGCAACTTGAAGATGTCCAGACTTCAACTCCCAGAATTCCCCAGCCAGCATTCGCTGGCTGGGGAATTCTGGGAGTTGAAGTCCAGACATCTTCAAGTTGCCAAGGTTGAGAAACACTGTGCTATGTGGTTCCCTGTAATTAAATACTATTCTATGGGGAAGAGGTATATTTATCTACCTAAGAAAAACACATGAGGCAATGCCATTTGCTGGGATGCTACACAGGGAAAGTAGAGCTCTCCGAGAATATGTTCTTTTGGAACAGCACTTTGCCCCAGTTCCTCTCCTAGTTAACCCTAATCGTAGTGGTCTATGCTTCTGAATTTGAGGCTCCAGGTTTTTGAGCATTTTCATGAAGAACACATTTAAGAAGCCACAGTTACTTTCAGTCCTGCACCAGCCCTCAAAGCATCAACAGTGCTTTACAACAGGGGTCCCCAACCTTTGCAACTTTAAGTCTGAAGGACTTCAGCTCCCAGAATTCTCTAGCCAGCTTTGCTTTGCTGGCTGGAGAATTCTGGGAGCTGAAGTCCTTCAGACTTAAAGTTGCAAAGGTTGGGGACCCCTGCTTTACAACACAGACTCGAAGTCCTTGACTTACAACCATTTAACAAGAGTTCAAAGTTACAACAATCTCAGAAAAAGTGACTTACGACCTGGTATTTGCACTTATGACCACTGCACTGATGTGATCTCAATTTGGTGCGTGGCAATTGCTTTGCATTTATGACTGATTGCCGCTTCCTGTGGTGATGAGATCCTAATTTGTAACCTTTTTTTTGCGGAGTTCTGGCAGAAACACTCATTAGGAAAGCTGGATTTGCTTAATGACCAAACAATTTGTTTAATGAGCATGTGGTTGCCTAAACCACTGTGGTTACTTGACTGCTGTAAAAAGTGTTGCAAAACTGGGTCCAACTCAATTTATGACCATCATGATTTATGATGGAAATTCCAGTCCCAATTGTGGTTATAAGTTGAGAACTACCTGTAGAGGTTCTTTCATGACAGTTTCTTGCTCATCACAACTAAATAATATTGATAGAAGAGTTCCAAAATGCTACCATTTAGCTTCCCAATATTATTTATTTACTAGACTTCCAACACTGGAGACACTCAAGAAATATTATTACTATGGATAAAATGCATATATTTTCTCATTTATGACATTTCACACGCAGCACGCCATCTTTTTTCAACAACAACGATAACAGCTGCTGCAAGAAGCTCACATAGACTCATTACAAACAATGGCATGACAAAGTAGCAATGGTGCACTGGAATATCTGCAAGCAAGAACTGGTGGGATACTAGACAATAAACAAAGTAATAGCAAATGGAAATGCTCTGGGACTTTAGAATTCAAACAGACAACCTGCCATATAACAACTCAGATTTAGCAATTGTCAATGAAAAAGACAAAAAATACTGGTTACATCCTGGGACAATATCTTCAATACCATCAAACGATAGTATTTATCTATCCCAGTTTCTTGGGAAAGACTCAACAGGTAGCTAAAAATACCAAATCCAAACATCTGGCTCATTTGGCAACCAACCATACCGCCTACATAGGCTTTTAAATTTTGCTCTTCACAACTAACTTAACTGCAAAATTGATTTTCATTGATTAATAGCACCTTACCCAAGGTTGTGATGATCTGTAACTAAAGTTATTGACGAAGCTATACTTTGTCTTAGCAAAGCACATCCATTCAGAAAACACTATATCATTACAGCTCATTTAGAAGAGAAGTCTATTCATTAAGGGACATGGACTGTTACCAACAAATCAGCATTCCTGAAAGGTTTACAGTAAGGCTGGGAGCATAGAGGTGATGAGGAGACAGACGCAAGATATATACCATTGCCATAAGCCCAGTCATCATTGAGCCGATGTCGCACTTTTTGGTAGATTGCGGACATAGTTTTCATGTTGCTTTTCCTCCACTGACGTCCCAGGTACTTTGTCTGCACTTTGAGAAGTTTCAATACATAGAGTTGCATCATGGCTTGCTTTACTTTCAGGGCTCTTTTTAGAATGGGAGCAGACTTGAAAACTACCAGCATCTGGAAAGGTAAAGTAGCAGATCAGTTGTCTAAGTTACATTGTTGCCTCTGTCATAATTTATATCCCCAGGATCAAGATTATGGTAAATGTCCAACAATGCCTAGAGTAGAGTATCATATATAGAAAATCTATAGTGATAAACAAACATATGGAAATATTCCGGCTTACCATGGTCCTGGAGTGTTTCCATTTTGTTAACTTATTCAATATCCTAAGAAGATTAATGCAAGAAAATAGGTTCCGCCAGCAAAACTGATTATTGTCTCCAGCTTCCTGTAAGGGAAAGCAAAAATAAGTATTAACAAAACAGAAGACTTAACAGAGCCAGCAATGGTAAAAATCTGTCTGATTTTGGTATGTGCCTCCCAAAGTAAAATTATAGGTAGCTTTGCTTACCAAACTTTCTGCAGTCAGCTCTGGTAGCTCATGTACCACACAATATGGATAATCCAAAACAGAAATGCTGAAACATAAGAATGCCTGAATGAATTGCTAGGGATATAAGATGAAGGTTATCCAGTTAAGGACTGTATGATCCAATGGTTGCAGAATCAGATCAACTGGTGTGCAACAAAGCAAAGACAACTATCAATTTTACAGTTAAATAAAATTGTAGATGTTCTACTGATAGATTAACCAGTATTGATTTGTTCAGCCCATTATCTATTTTATTAAATATTACTAAACCTTTTATTTCTATGAAATATATTGAACTGGCTTTCTATATACTAATATCTGCTAGAATACTCTATGGTTCTTATTGGAAAGCGAAAATAATTTCTTCTGTAGAAGATTGGCAAATTAGGTAAAGTATGCATTATTCATAACTTCCAGCCAGTTTTGAAGAGTATTTATGGAGACTAGTAGCGTTAATTTCCATTTATCTCTCAATCATAGCTCAATTTTTTGTTCAAGCAACATATTTCTAAGCTATTTACTACGGCCATTTCTTCAGCAGGCCTTTCTCAATGGCATATTTATTACTTATTTATTAAACTTCTTTGCAGCCCATCTCACCAAAGAAGACTTTACATTCCTACTTGAAAGCGAAAACCTGGGGGATGACCTGTTATTTTAAGGGCTGTATATTTAGTACCGTATACATACTATTTTACATATGCAGTGCTCATCATTCCCACCTACCTATTCTTTGCTGTGATGTATGACATAATGTTCTGGTTGAAGAATTTCAATATAAGCGGAATGCAGTTGGCAAACACTAGATGTTGCGCCATGTATTCAAACTGGTGAAGAAAAACAGAAGAGAGTATGTTAGGGAAGCAGATTCTTCCAACCCCTCATCCCATTTCCAGTGATATTGGGTCAGACCAGTACATACTTACTTGGTATACATGATTCAGTTTAAAATGCTTGAGCAGCAGCAGCAGAACAGCCGAAATAGCTTTTACAATAATCTCTTTATGCCTATTCACATCAACGCCCAGCTTCATACTCTGCAACACAGTTGTTCTGGAAACCAGACCAGCAGTATTAACTTTTGTGATTGCTATGTTAAATGTAATAGTACATATATCATAGGCCAGGGATGTCCAAACTTGGGAACTTTAAGACTTGTGGACTTCAACTCCCAGAATTCCCCAGCCAGCTATGCTGGCTGGGGAATTCTGGGAGTTGAAGTCCACAAGTCTTAAAGTTCCCAAGTTTGGACATCCCTGTCATAGGCAGTCTGTAATTTAAATTTCGGTTCGGCTATTGTTTGTTTCTAGATTTTGCAAAGTCCTTTTTTGACAAGAGGGTATATGAAAACCCAGTCTATGATTTAACCAGCTCAATGCATTCAACAATAAAAAATCTGCTATACATTCCACTACTTTCCAAACATAGTTGGTCACATTGTAAAACACCATTCACGGAAGGAACACTTGGTGTCTCTATTTTAAGTTTCAAATATGCTTTTTCTTTAACTCAGCATTTAATTGAGGTTTATTTATCTAAACCTTCCTCCTTTGAATCTTTTTTAAAATTGAGGGGAGGGTTGTATGAAATATTACTGCCTGTTTTATTTCAATACATCTGCTTAACTTGGCAAGCTATTTTGATCTGACATATAAAGTGATGCCACAATTCTAAATCAGTAAAACTCTAAATCAGAAATAATCACATTGTATCTTCTATCTTCATCCATTACATGCACTGCTTGCTTCTGGCTTACGACTAAAACTTACGGCATTTCCTCGGGCAAAACATCGGCAAGGATATTGATGGAATCAGTCTTGGCTTTGGAGGTGGGTGCTGCAGCGAGCAGAATCTTCAGCAAGGCAATCTACAAATCATAGTTAAACGTTGTAGCGAAGACTTTCTGAAGTATGCATGGGTAAGAAAGAGGGGAGTTCCTACATATCAATGATGGCAGGATGTTAACACAAAGTTTCGGAAAATAAAAAATATACCGTATTCTTCGGAGTATAAGATGCACCAGAGCATAAGGTGCACCAAGATTTTGAAGAGGTAAATTTTTAAAAAAGGTTTTTGCACTCTGCAGACCTCCCAAACCCTATACACACGTCATGGTCCATTTTTGGGCAAAAAAGGGGCATGCATAGCCTTTAGGAGGCTTGTAAAGTGCTCCTGGTGGGCTGGGGGCAGTGATTGGATTCAGCCAGTTTGCACCACTTCGGGAGAACCAGTTGTTAACTTTCTGAGCAGTTTTGTGAACTGGTTGTTTGAAGAAATCATTAGGGCAGAGAACCGGTTGTTAAATTATTTGAATCCAACCACTGGCGGGGTGTGTGTGTGTGAAGAGACGGGACGGACAAAAACAAGCATAAAACAATCTGGTTTTCGCTTGTTTTTGCCCTCCACAGCCCCCAGGATCATTCTTCAAGCCTCCTAAAAACTATGCATGGCCATTTTGGTGAAGGGGGCAGGATTTCAGGAGGCCCAAAATGTTGTGCTCAGTGTATAAGACGCACCCAGATTTTCACCCTTTTCTGGGGGGAAAAGGTGCGTCTTATACTCCAAAAAATACGGTACATCACAAAGATATGTTTAAACAAGACAAGAACCTGTACAATGAAATGGTAAAGGAAGCAGCTAATTTCTGTCACGAGAAAATGATGGGGAGATAGTGCAACATAATTAAGAAACAAGGACAGAAACTCCTTAAGAGAGAATATGCACACAAACAGACTGCAACTCACCATGTACTGAGGCAGGCTAGGAAGAAGACCCTGGTATAAGATTTCAGCTGGAACTTGCTCAACCTCCTCTTCCCCCTATTATGACAAGTAGATGGTTGCAATTATGTTTTTCACCCACCATTCAAAGTTAGCTGGTATATTTTGAATACTTCATTCCATATTAGAATGAAGCCAAAGCAACCTTTGACCCCAAAAATGTTTTCCAAAGTCAGACAACAATTTCAGAGCATCTTGACATACAAACAACTGTATGCAGAATGGAACAGCTATTTTTTTTTCCCATGGAAGATATTGAGCTCTGTGGAAACTCTTATTTGAGGAAGGGGGAGAAATGCTTTTTAATCATTTCTCTTTCTGTCGTTTTTCAGACTTTCTTGCATGAATGCAAGGAGGAGGAATAAATTATAAAATACACACACACACACACACACACATATTTGTTTTCATAGATTTTCACGGGTGTAGGTATGCTGGCCTTGTTTTATTCGGGTGTTTTCCTGTGTAAGAATGAGATTGTCTTTGCAACGTTTCGGCAAGATCTCACTTGCCATCTTCAGGCTTTGGTCCAGACCGAAGCCTGAAGATGGCAAGTGAGATCTTACTGAAACGTTGCAAAGACAATCTCATTCTTACACGGGAAAACACCTGAATACAATAAGACCAGCGCGCGCGCGCACACACACGTGTCACAACACCCTGTTAAGCCCCAATTAAGGGAGGAAGCATACTGCTCTCCTTTTCTGCCTTTCGGCTCATCACCAGAGACCATCTAGACAGAAAGCTATGAGTTCCGTTGTGTAATTTTTTTTTATATGTGTTTTTTTTCATACAGATACCTTTCTTCAATACAAGGCATTCTTCCCAGGACACTTACCCCAGACAAGGGAGAACGCAGATACTCCTCTTCCATTTGAACTTGAATTTCTGCAATAGATGTATACTTGTGCTATAAAGTGACAAGACACAAGAAATTTACTTCATAAGCCTGAACTGATTATACTGTCAAACACTCTCTGAGGAAGTAGCTGCAGCAGCAGATGGGATAAAACTGAAAATGAGCATCTCTGTGAGAGGTTCTCTAAACCTCAAAAGGGAAAAGCACGGGCAATCAAAAACTCACCAATTTTAGAGTTTTGATACTCTCATGAATTGGTCTTGGCAATCCCACTACAGTGTTGGTGTCACTGGAGAGAAAAAAGAAATTGAAAAAGTCAGCTGATAAAAAATGTAAAAATAAATAAATGTTAAACCTGCAAGCGAGAGTGTTACAAACAGCAGCTTTTACAGAAAGACATGAATTCAGCCCAGTATATTATGTGAGAAAAATATAAAATTTGGATAAATTTTAGAACCTAAATAAAGTAGAAATTATAAAGACACTATATATACATATATGTGTACATATTTCAGTCTTAATAATATTTAAGTCTTTCTTAAGAGTTACGAGAGTCAGTTTGACGTAGTCATTAAAAGCACCAGCCTAGAAATCAGGAGACTATGAGATCTAGCCCCACTTTAGGCACAGGTGTGAGCCAATCACACTATCCCAGCCCTAAGAAGAAGGCAACGGCAAACCATTTTCAAAAAAAGTTGCTTAAAAATTTGTATGTACTTGTCCATGGAGTCATCAGGAGTCACGACTGCCTTAAAGGCATCCTGTCCCTCCCCCCCCCCCCCAAGGTTACAGGTAGTCCACAGATTAGAATAGCAATTAGGCCGTCTTTAATTAACATGGCCATAAAGTATGATGTCACACAACCATGTTGCTTAGTGATGGCAATTCTGACAGTTTCCTTGCCATTATTAAGCAGGACCTCATATGACTGCAAATTTCAATTTCCTGCTGGCTTCCCCATTGACTTTGCTTGTGTGATGTTGGTAGGGAACATCAGAAATTGCAATGATATGATCACGGCTCACTGCAACATTATAATTGCAAATCAGGTGCCTGGATTGTGGACACACAACTGGAGAAACTTTGACATCTAGAATTCTGAGGAACTTTATAAGTGGGCCTCGTTTAGGGCTGCTGCAAAACTGAATGGTTACTGAAGGAGCGGTTGTACCTGAGGACATCCTAAACACACAGAATAACTTTAAAAAAGGTTTTCTTAAAAAAGGATAGTGCTACTTTTGAAATGACTTTATGAATTTATTTGAAAGAGGGAGCGGGGAATCCAGTGCTGAACATATTGTGCAACAATAAAACAGAAATGTATACACATATTAGCAAGAATAATTAAGACAATAAAACTTCATATTCTGGTATCATAACATATATAAACATTTGTACACACTTATAAACAAATTCAAATTACCACCAATTAAATTTAGTCTAATGGCCAACATGCAAATTAAGCTGCTTTAACTCACCTCCCCAAGGTATAGCCAATGAATTTGCTTCGACTAGATTCCAGGAACATCTCAATATCTTTTTCCCTACAGAAAAGAAACCAAATGAACATTTAATCAAACTGAGCAAAAATCCACTGTAGGGATTAGCCAGTGCTGGCTTTAAACATATTTCCAACTCTATATCTAACCGCAATTGTGCATAACTGATATCCTTCTTACTGTAATTAGCCATCCCTTTAATTCATTGAAAGCAGCAGACACTGCATATATCACAATAGCTCTTTTTGCTCTTAGTACTTTTCAAGTACTAAAAGTACTTTAAACAGCCTTTGGAGCTGTTGGTTTTCTTGACTGAAGATGGTGATTGAGAGATCCCATAGCGGTCTTTCATAATCCCAAAGCACAGTGCATTTGAAAAGTATTCAGCCCCCTTTCACTTTTGTTATTCTGCAGCCTAATTCTAAAGTTGTTGAAATTCATTTTTCTTCTCGGTAATCCACACTCAGTAGCCCATAATGACAAAGTGAAAACAGAATTTTAGACATGTCTGTAAATTTACTAAATTTATTGAAAAGAAAAAAACTAAAATATCACATTTCATAATCACATAACAAAATTGGGAAAAATGAAGGGGATCTGAATTCTTTTTGAATGCACTGTATATATAATTTCTGGTATGCTTTGTTCGCTGTGTAGCCATGCATCTAGATTACGCAAACCAAGTCTCCCTGGAAGTACAATGGGAAATGGATAAAGTATTGCCCAATTCAAACATTCCCCAAATCACCAACCTATAAAGATTGCCACCGTAAACATACAGCTTATTCTCACCATCTGAAGCTCAAGAAGCTGATTTTTAAACTTTAAAAAGTTTTTCTTCATTTCAACAATCCTGGCTAAGGACTGACCTGACTTTGGGTGCCCAAGGCAAACCTTTTGGACATGTCAGTCGGTCAGTTGGAGGGTGCTGCACAGGAGGAGGCATCACTTCATCTCTTTCAAGAGGAAATGTCTCCCCCTCAAGACTATTGTCTTCATCGTTCTCCTCCTCATCTTCTCGGGAATCATCAGCTTTGTAAGGATCTCGCTCATTGAATGCATCCAGATTGTCCTGTTTAATAAGAGCCTGGAGGTACATACATTCAATGAGAGGCTAGTTAGCTCACATTCTGCATCTCAATGCTATTTGTTTCTACTGCTAAGCTCTCTGGTTATTTTTTTTAAATATAATTTGTATTAATAATTATAATTACAATAGTAACAAATAATATAAACTAAGTGAAAGAAAAGAGAAAGGAAAGAATAAAAAGTGCAGGAAAAAAGAAAAAGTGAAGAAATATATAAAGAAGTGACTTCCGATTTTCATCACAAATGTAAATCAATTTAATAACTCTTCACTTCCTATAAACAGATTTTTCTTCATCTCATATCAAATCCCTTATCTATAAGCAAATTGATAAAACATCCAGTTTTCAATCCCGGCATCAGCAAAAAGTTCATAAAAGGTTGCCAAGACAGTGAAAAGTGTCTTATTTTAACTTTGATCAAATAAACCAACTTTATATTCCTTCCTTTTACTGCTAACAGTCTTAATTTTTAATTTGATCCAATACTGTTGCAGGACTTGGTTTCTTTTCAACTCTTCTTTGTCCCATCAGTTTTCTTCAAGGTGTTAACAAATCTAGTTAACTTTGCATATTCCAAAATATTCTTTTGATCTGTCATTTGTACTTCACCGTCTGTACTTTCTATAGCTTGATAGATAAAATTTGCTCTACATCTGTCATTCCTTCATTTTCTTTTATAATGTAAGCTGACATTATTACTGACAGTATTTATATTATAGTTACTAATCCTGGCTCCATTTTTCAAAAGTGTCCTTTAATACTTCTGATGTTATAATGTTTTGTATTATTTTGTAAGCCCCAGTATTAACTGACATAAGGCTTGTATATTTTTTTCTTTTGCTTAAATTTTTAATCCTCTCTAATGCCCAATCTAAAACCATCACTGTTTTTTTTATGACATGCAATTGCCAAGTTAGCCAAATCTCAGAGGGTGCTACAAAGAAGAGGGAGTCAAACTATTCTCCAAGGCACCTGGGGGCAGGACAAGAAGCAATGGGTGGAAACTAATCAAGGAGACAAGCAACTTAGAACTAAGGAGAAATTTCCTGACAGTTAGAACAATTAACCTCTGGAACAGCTTGCCTCCAGAAGTTGTGAATGCCCCAACCCTGGAAGTCTTTAAGAAGATGTTAGATAGCCATTTGTCTGAAATGGTATAAGGTTCCTGCCCACGCAGGGGGTTGGCCTAGAAGACCTACAAGGTCCCTTCCAACTCTGCTATTGTATTGTATTGTATTATTGTATTAAATAAGTCAGAAGTTGTTTATTTTTTATATTTAATTCTAAAATCTTATAGTAAAAATCAATATTCCAAATTTATATAGACACTCAGTCCATTTACTGTATAACCTTTTAGATGAAATAGCTTTTTGCTATTTATTTCAAATTCTTTCAGTTGTAATTAATTTTTCTTTTGTTCCGAGTTGTTAAACTAACATGATGACGACTTCAAATCTGTCATTCTGAAGATCTCTAACAGCTTTAAGAAAGTTAATAGGCAATTTCCAAAAATGATTAGAAAGTGCGATTTCAGTGTTGTTTAAAAGGTTCTACTGCAGTTGTGAGAAAGATGACTGATTGAGGAGGGAGGAGACTGCGCCACGTCGGTGCAACGCGTTCCGAGACCTCCGCTGACACTTTTGCCACCCCTTGGTCCATTCGGACCTAAACCGTCCTGGAGGGACAGTGACGAGGAAGACAAAGCCTTGCTGGTCACAGGGGTACCACAAAATCCCTGTTTGACCCAAGGGAAGAGCTTCTGCAAGGCGGCAAACAGGCAGCCCCTATGGGCTGACAAAGACAGGGCAGCTCTGGAAGGAAGGAAGCTGAAAGGGAAAGTGTGAGACAGGGAAGGTATTTTTTTTTCTTTTGAAACATTTTGCCTAAATAAACTTTTTTTTAGGTAAAACTAAAGCTTTTAACCAAAAAATAAGCGGCGGAATTAATCTAATATGTTTTGAACTGGGAGGTTTTCTTTTTTTCTTATTTTTCTGTAATTGTGGATTGAAGCGTCAGTAATAAGGTGTTATTTTTCCTTTGAAAATGATCGGACTATTTCTTTTCCTTTTATTTTTTGTTACTTAAATTCTTGAATTTGGGACTATTTTTAGAATTCTTCCTATGACTTACCAGTTATTTTTAAAATCCAACAAGAATTATACTTTTTACTCTCTTTAACAATAAAGAAGAAAGATATATTAAAAAGTGAAAATCTCACTGGGAGGTCAGAGGCTGTCTTTATGAAACAATCTATTTTTCTTACTTGGAGATTGCTGATTAGCAGGATGAAGGCTGTGAAAATTGTTTACTGAAATTCACAGATTCAAGGGCATGTATTGTTTTTAACAGGTGCTGTTTGATAACTGACAGTAATATTTTCCTTTGGAGAACACAACAGTAACTGTATTTCAAAGTAACCCAATGAAAAGATAAAATAGGCCCGAGACCAGGGTGGCAGTGAGAACCAAGTTTCATCATTTTTTGATTTGTCAACATGATTCCATATCCAGAAGAGGATACTTTAGAAAATCAAAAGGCTCTGGCTGGAATCTTAAATCTTTTGTAACAATATGGAAGAAAAATCGATAAAAAATTGGATAAACTTTTGTCTATTACGCCAAGGTATGAGCAGTTTAAGGCTCCAAAAACTAAAGAGAAAGAAGAAAACATTGAAGATAAAGAGACACTCATTTTAGTTGAAGATAAAGATATGATAATAGAGAATCTTACTAATGGATCAAATGTGGGTGAAGATAAAAAGAAGGAAATTCTGAAAAGAGAATTTGATGAATGTGAGCCTCATCTTGGTTTTCAAGAAAAAGAGGGGAAAAAAGAATTGAAGATGGATGTAAGAGGAGAAATCTCTCCAGAAATATTTCTGATATTTAAAGACAAACAACGTGTAATGACACACAAGGCGTTACCCTGTCAACTCCAGCGTGTATGTACCCGCTGGCCAGCTGACTTCGGCCTTCTTTTGAGGCTGTTTTTTGCCCTCCAGAGGGCAAAAAACAGCCCTATGAGCAAACAGGAAAGGTACTCCTAAAGACTTCTAAGGGCAAAAAACAGCACTATGAGCAAACCGCAAGTCCGTTCCCGAATGAACTTCTGGTTTGCCCCTAGGGCCGTTTTTTCATGCTCCAGAGGGCCCCAGGGGTGGGTGAGTGGGAGAGGCTATTTTCGCCCTCTCCAGGCTCCTTAGAAAGCCTCTGGGAGGGGGAGCGCTGGCTGCGCGCACATGCACGCAGAGGGGGGAAGCGCATGCATGTGTGGCACACCTGCGCACGATTCCCCTGCGCTCCCCTCCATTTTTGGCATGCAGGCCAAAAAAGGTTCACCATCACTGTCCTATCCTTATCCAGAGAGAATTCCTTGGTCTTTGCAGTTGCTGTGGTTTTGCAAAAGGTTGCCATACAGTTCACCATACCTCCCTCAGAGTCTTATATTCTAAAGTTCACCTTGTGTTCCCGCCGACCCCGTTTTTGCTGCTGTTCAATCAAGTCTGAAGCCGATGCTGGAGGAGATGCAGCTCTCATGTTGCGGATCACTTTTATGCTATCCTCAGGAAGTGGGGGAAGACCCAGCATCTCTCGTTTCTCTGCTTTCATATCCTGAAGCTCTTCAAATCCTCCAAGGGTGCACTAAAAGGATAGCAAACACTGAACTTGAGGTCTTGTGATTTCCCTGCAAGCTAGTGAGGTATCAAGATCTTTGTATTTTTGTGTCATTCTAAAATATTATATTTCAATATATTTGTGCAGAGTATATGGCTATAGGCCAGATATACTAATGCTAATCTGTTTATTCTTTCACTAACATATAGAATAGAGATATTTTTCTAGACACTGTTCAGGATCCTGCTTCAGCCATCAATGTTGGTAGTTAATAAATGCATTACTTGGGAGTTTATTTATTTATTAACACAATTTACACACCATTCCAATCACATGGGTCTGAGCACTCATAAAGAGGTGAGAACTTTCAGTCGTTTTAGTTGTTTTCATCTAGGACAAGGAACATACAAATGGACTATTTGGACAATCTCACAATTACACGTATTGTTTAATTATAATTACATGCTATAATAATTATAATAAGATGCTATACTAAAAATAACTTTAGACCTAAGTATGTTCCCTAGCTTTAAATTACAATATTGCCATCACTTTAGCATTGTACCAACCACCAATCTAAAGATATTAACAAGCAACTTGTTGAAGCATCATATATTTGTAAACAGGAGCCTCTTACCAGGACAGTCTTCCAGAGCAGCAGCAACACTTTCTTCATAGGAAAGTGTGGAGCATGACCACTGCAGAATTTGGTGACCATGCCAAAGAGCATCACAGAAAATGGCTCGTTGTTATATAGAGGTGCCCCTGAAAAATAAAATATTGGTAACAAACATGTTATATGAAACCCTTGAATTTTTTGTTACAAATTTGAACATCTATGGAGCTACTCAGTCATCTAGATCATGGTTGTCTCAAAGGTGCCTTTTCCAAAGACAATTATCAACTCATAAAGTTGTCATGGTGAGGAAAGGGGGGGAGCGCATGCCACGCATACCTTTGGCTAGGGTCAGATCTCAGATTACTACAGCAGGCTTGTGAGGTGTGCAGCTAGTTGGTGAATGTGATTTATGACACAGACTGAGGGGAGGGAGGAAATGGGGTAAAGTTCAGCCATAATTAAAATGAGATCAAATCTGACTGCAATGGGTTATTGCTGAAATTATGTTCCTAATAAATGACTGGATTTTTTTTGAAACTTGGCTCGAGGCTCATGAATTAACTAGGGCATCTTTCGGAAACCTGACAGCAATTGGACTTTGTTTTTCCTTTGAAGATGTTTTGCTTTTCATCGAAGAAGCTTTCTGGATGAGAAACGTAATGTCTTCAAGGAAAAACAAAAGTCCAGTTGATTTTGGAAAAGGCACCTTTGAGTATTTGAACATGATTCTCTACTGTCAACCCAATAAAGCTTCTAGCTATTTGCCACATTTTTTCAGAATAATTTTCTGCTCATTCTGCTTTCTTGTACATAGTTTAGTCCAGTTAAATAATATATTCATATTTGCAATGATGGCATTCATCTAACTCTAATAGTGTAATTAATGTAATCATTCTCCATGCATCAAGATTCATCCTGCTGTCCTCATTTTTGATTTATGACAACATGCAGCAGCAACCTATATGTGGAGGTAGCTTCGCACACAGAAAAGAGTGGGACTTGCATCATCACCATACTGCTTTCCCCACCTTGTCTGCTCCAGTGAACACAATAATTCTGTGGAGTAGAAGGAATCAAGGCCTCATGAAAAAAACATGCCTATCTGCTTTCTACACTCTGTTCTCAAATGTGTTAAATATTGTTCCACAGGAAGCTAGAAGGCAGATGCTAGCATCAAAATTTAGAATTTGATGTTTCTACGTATTATATCACATAATGCAACAAATAACATCAACAATGGTCCATGATTCCTCATACAGATGCTGTAGTTTTTCCCAAGAGTAAATGAAAAAAATTATTTGTCTTGCGGTGCTAGGAGTCAAAGACTTAGCTCAATCATCATTTTAAAGAATATTGTTTAATAAGAAAACCATTGCTTAAGGTAATGTATGAGTTCAGTTAAAATATTCAATGGAAATTTGGAGATCATCTAGTTGAGACCTTTGTTCAGTGTAGGTATCTATAATTACCAGTGGACCATAGGTAGGGTCATACTAGGCTAAAATTTGGCTAGTCTGTAATTCACTAAGTTGTATGAACAGAGATAATAACTCTGTGAGCTAAATCAAATTGAATCCAATGAACTATGAAGCTCATTGGAGAACTGAATGTGGACCTGGGCCGAACTAGTTCAACATTCTATTGAGCACATTACGTTTTGCACACAAATCCCAGCTGAACCCCATTCAGAAAATATGCAGGGGGCAAGGGTGGAAAAAATCTTTTCTTCCAGCCTGAGACTTTCAAGAGTCAGTGCCCATCACAATGGACTACAGCAAGGAAGTGGGAACATGATAGAAGGTTTCTAAGATACATATGCAAATCTGGGCCTCAGTTCCCCATAAGAAAATTAGGATTAAAAGCAAGCCAGATTTTTAAAAAAAGCCATACTGTTTGGCCACACATTACACAAAGCTATAATGGTTTGATTCTGGTTCAGTGCATTATATAATCAGCTGGCTATAATTTTTTCAACAAATTACCCTTAATTTATGTATTAGTTTAGTTTGCTATGAGAAATAGGGTAAAATGTCTAGCTAAATTTCTCTTTAGATAACTGTTTAAGAAGGTTAAAGCCTAGGTTCTGCTGGATATTAACTATACTTAACCTGTAGTAAATCTCACCTAACTCAATAACACTGATCTGTAAGAAGACATATGTAAGACTGCACTATAAATTGGACAGTCTTTAAAGGTGTTCTGGATATAATAGTAGTATAGTAATATAGTAACACAGCCTCAGTATTGAAGCTTCAATGACATCTGAAGGGGGATCAAAATTTCCTTGGAGTTTCCACCTGAAAACTGCCAATTAACGTTTGTACATCATTTCCTGAAATCCCTCCAGGAAGAAGGTTGGAGAGAAGCTTTGAGGTAATAATGAATGTCTTTTTCTCTGTACACAGCCCAAATGAGAAGAATGCCTGGGAGGTGCTGAGACAAGCAAAGCAGGTAACAATAAGGGCAATGGAAAAGGAAAGATTGGAAGCAATCATGAGTTGAGATCATATGAATAAAGGTCTGTCTTATTAAACAATATGGGGATACTGACTCATCTGACTAACACAAAAGGAAAAAAATTCTTTCTCTTATTAGCATAGCCTTTTCTGACAACAAAATAATCCTATCTTTCTGAGCAAATGCTATTTAACTAGCTAAATTCTGAATCATGAGCAAGAAGAGACGACTACCTAGCTCAGCTCTGAAGGTCTGTCTCATTGTCTTCCACTCAGGTTTATCTCCTTCAGAGTCCTGACGGACAGTCTCCAGAATAAGGTACATAATGTTCAGAAGCACCCTGCAATCAAAAACTGAACACGTTAGAAGGAGAAATTCCTGACGACACCGTTGGCTTCATTGAAAACTACTTTACAAAACAATAAGCCAAGTAAATGAGCCATCCCTCATAAGGGGCAAAAAGATGTTAAATTCAAAATAACAAATTTTACGGTAATAGGTAAACATTTTATTTTTGGTCCATGTCATTATTTTGAGGGTTGCTGTTGCTTAGCAACCTATACTTTTCTGAGAAAAACACCCTCTTTACAGAAAAGGTTCCCACGCAAACCAAGGGCATGCTAGGTTTTTTTAATAGTCAGATAGCCCTTTTTTTTAAATGGACAGTGGCTACAATGGATAATATAACAATGTGTCTGAAGAAGGTACAGCATGAATTTGACCCAGTCTTCATCTAAATTGTGGCAAAAAATTTAACATTAATGTGTTGAGCTATATAAATAACGTGGGAGGTTTAAACGTAACTATTTCTGTTGGTTTCCCACCAAGAATGCTGGGGAAATACACCACTGAGGTTTGGTGGTTTGGGGAGATTCTATGCCAGGGGTGTCAAACTCAAGGCCTGGGGGCCAGATCCGGCCCATGGAGTGTTTAGATCTGGCCCACTGGGCCACCCTGGAAACAGCAAAGGGTCAGCCTGCAGTGCCTCTGCCAGAAAAAATGGAGCTCGGGAGGGCCATGTGTGATCCTCCCGAGCTCTGTTTTCGCTGGCAGAGAGTAAGAATATATCAATTCAACATGGAGCAAAAAAAGGTAAAACATTCTTATCAATACAAGTTATTGTAACAAAAAAGAATCTCAGTTTCTTGATACTGCACACTGATTTGCAATGACTTACCTCAAATCCGTGCTGTCAGCCAAGGAGATAGCAGGCTTCCTCACTGCACTGCTACAGGCAGCACTGTTACTGGGAAAAAAGGAAGAAATTTCTGCTTTCTAGGCCACACCACCACATGAAACTAACGACAAACAATGGCATGGATACCATGAGCATACTGCAAAGGCATTCACCTTCTTCTAATTCCCTCTCTTATCCAACAGCAGTTATGTTAATTTGATTACCTAGAAAGGATTCAGTGAGAGAAAACTCATGTGCCTCATGGTATGAAACTACTATAAATTCAGGAGCAACTTCTAGTTACCTTTTGAATAATCAGTGAGGAACAAGTCTGATCCTACTAATGCAAAAACAAGGCTCTGGATAACTGTATTAATATTGTTCACTTCTGTTTTCTCAACTCTCTTCATTCTGTAGTAACTATCAGCTCAGTTCTAGACATGCCTTTGACAGAATCCACAGGTTATCTTTTCCAGAAATTAAGTAAGACTGCATACATCTCCCTCTTCAAAACTATGCAGGCAATCTATGGATTATTACAGCAATTGGGACCAGAATTTCCATTGCTAAGCGATGCGATGGTTGTAAAGCACAACATCACGTAACCACATCTCTAAGTGATGGCAATCCTGAAAGTCCCTCTTCCCATGGGAAGAGGCAGTGAAACCATGTCCAGGCAAGCAAACTGGCAGAAAAGGCTATAGACCAACTGTTGCTAAGGAATGTACATGGGTACTATGGAGTAATGGCAGGACTGTAACTGTAATTGTGAGTCAGTTGCCAAGTGCCTGAATTATGATCATGCGCAATCATGTGGTTGCAACTTCAAGGACTCCTCATTCAGAAACATCACAATTATTAATCAGTACTGAATAAGTGATTATAACCTAAGGACTACCTATATGTTTTTGTGTCTGTTTTTAGCTTTTATTGCCTCTCAAAAGACATGCACACACATTTATTTTAACAGAGGTTTTTTTTAATTGGTCCAGATTAGTTCTAGCTGGCAAGCTCAACAAAGATATCCTCAAAATGATCAATTCCAGATAACTTTTCTTTGTTCTGTTTTAAAAGTAACAAGGAGAAAAGGAGATGAAAATACTTGTAGCACTACCTATATTTTTAAAATTACACTCTGAATATTGTTTCAAATAAGTAATTTTCTATGAAATAATTAGATAAAATTGGATGAACAGATAAAAGGTAACATTTGGCATGTTTCCTTCACAAGCTTCAAAAATATATATCTTGATGAGGCAGATCATAATTAGGCTATCTAAACAGCCTGTAGTCTTTTCAGAGGCCCCACTGTCACAACATGAAACTCACTCAATTTCCATGTTCAATAGCTCCACCAAAGCATTAAATGTTCCAACTTCAAGCAGAAGGAAAATGTTGTATCGCATCCAAAACTGAACCTCAGCTTCTGAACTACACTCATCAAATGTGCCTGAAATAAAATATATATATATATATGATGCATTTCAGGAAAGATTGCCCTTGTTTTATACTGAAAAACAGAGACTACAACATTCAAATAATAAAAGAAATGTAAAATAATATTAACACAGAAGCTATGGTATCAATTTTCCAAAAGTATTTGCAATCACACCTATTTCAAATCATTTCTAGGACCGAACTGGAAATTTCTTATAGAAGTAGGTAATAAAACATGAAGGTTGAGAAGTTTTAATTATACTGACTCCCTTTGGACAATATACAGATGAGTTTATATTGAAATTAAAGCAAGATAATGCATATATGTTATTTATTATAAAACTAACTAGAAATCACAGGGCATTTTACATTAAAAAATTGAAGAATCTTTTTGCAAAGTTGAGGCACAAAAATAAATTTTCATTACTTTTGGTTTGTGATTGCATTTTTAGAATCAAGTTCCAACATCTGTGAATAAAAATGAAACTGGTCCAGTAACTCAGTTTTCATGCTGAATGGAAATATATATTCTTTTAAATTTAGGGTAAATATCAATAAATAAATTTTGCTGATTTTGTTAGCATTTCTTTGTTATTATTGAAAAGAAACACTGGTGTGAAAAAAATTCTACTAAAATCTCATAATTAGTAAAACTAAGCAGTTTCTCTGAAAGATACAAGCATACCTTGTGCAACATAGAGGATGGCTCGAGCTACCCTGAGCCTTTTCTCCCGAGCTGTGACCTCAAGGCCATCAAGAAGTCGCATGGCATGAGTACGATGTTGCTTAGTGTCCAGTTCTGTCCACTTTTTATCCAAGACTAGAAATACAAGTTATTTGAAATCACAACACCGTTTTGACCTCTTTCTTCAAAAAAAAGTAAACTATTTGCAGCAATAAAAAATATAATTTTATGCAATGGTCATTACAAAGTGGCAGTAATTTTATGTGCTTTCAGCTTTTTCCTCTAAGATCTCAAAAGCTTATGTAACATTAATGAAATTTTGTGACATTTTATTTATGAGATTTTGTGACTTTACAAGATTCTGGCCAACTGTAATTACCAAATTAGACTTTTATTTTTATTTTGGATATCTTCAGACTTTATTTTATGATATTACAAGATCTTAAGTCATAGGTTTATGTTGCTCACCCTTGGGCTAGACTATTTTTAGCACTAACAGCAAAATGTAGTTGTTTCTACCAGTATAATATGTAAACATGGCCAGAATCTGGCAAAGATCTGAATTGATCTAAGTTTATATCATCTACTAATGAATAAATATGCCATTCATATTATTGTCATGTTTTAACATTAAATCAAAACCAAACAAGAAACTTCTATCCCACCCTAAACATTACAGATCACAAAAAATCTGTAGTGGTCGATAGCTAGGTTTCAATGATTGATACTAAAATAGTCAACCGTTTGTTGTTTAATCCCATTTCAAATACAGCATATACAAAGTCTCAAGACATTCTAAGGAGGAAAAAGAGGTATTTAGTTTTACCATGCAGCCTAAAATCTTCTTCAAAGCATTTTCTGTTGAGTTGGAATTCAGGACCTTCAGTATAACTGTACAGTTCTGCAAAGAGAGAACAAAAGTCCATTACTTTATAACACTAGACATTTATTTCAAATAGAATGGACTCTTGGCAGTTCATTTTAAATCAAATCTATCATCCATTAAAAAAAATTAGCATGGAAAGATAACTTGCCATCTTGAACTGCTATCAAAGTTTAGTTTACCAAGCTTAATTGGGCTCTAGTAGGATGCATCATCCCATACAGCTCTGTTGAACACCCACAAGAAAGCAGGTAGGAAAAGAAGATGCAAATCCATCATAGGTAACATAAAGCATGGTTTGAAAACAGATTTTAAACAATGGCTTCACGTTGCTTAATGGTCAGCCTGTAATAACATTTAGATATTCAGATCTAATTCTCAATTATGTACTGTTTATGTGTTATGTCTCGATATATATTTCCATTTTATGGAAGTACTATAAAATAAGTGCAGATTCAAAGTAGTATAATAGAAATTTCTTCTTATGCTAAAATGACAATCTTAATGAAGTTATGAGGGAATTCTTCAAACAGCATGATAGATGATGTTGGTGTTAAAGAGGAACCAGTTCAGATGATGTCCTATCAGCAATTCACACGATAGCAAAGAATATTGACAAATTGACCACTATTTAGAAAGTTGACTAATATTGAGAAGCAGAAACATTTAGCAGTGGTTTAGATTTAGATTTAGATTTTATTCGATTTGTATCCCGCCCTTCCCCAAACAGGGCGGCGGTGACTAAGAGACTTTGCTGTAGTTGGGAGAAAAAAAGAGAATCCCTAAAAGTAAACCTTCAAATAAAAATATCAAGCAAGTGGACTCAATCCATAAAGCAAACATTATGGAAAAAAGATATTTAAATTCTGCAGAGATTCCTGCCCAAATCATAATGGACTCTTTCATAAAGCTGGAGAAGACTGGACGATTTGTACCTTTTTTCTCAAGTTCCTGTACTTTAGAATTCCTTATTTCTGACATCAAATAATATTTATTTATTTTTCACATTTTTAAACCGCTCATTTCCCTCAGAGGAATTCCTGGCGTGGGGGTGGGGTGCGGTGGGGTGGAGGAGAATGTTCCATAGGCTGGGGGCAGAGAACGCTCCCTTCCTAGTCAAAATTCATTAACCAATGGAGTCTGTAATATACCTTCCCTCCTAACCTGGTGGGAGGGCTTATGTAGTGAGATGAGTCATTGGCATGAGTCTAGTTTCTTTGATTGGGCTTTGTAGTTAAGGGACTTGACAGCTTGTACAACTTAAATCATACAAGTAGTACTTGACTTATAATCACAAATTTACGATTGTAGCTGTTGCAGATGCAAGTCAAGGCACCAGACACAGTTTTATAACTGGTTTTACAATAGCTAGTCACCATGGTCATTAAGTGAATCACATAATTGTTAAGTGAACACTGTGGTCATTATACAAATCCAGAATATTCAGTGAGGTTCCCCCCCTCCCCCCCCAGAATATGGCAAAAATGGGGTAGATCACAGCCGTGTGACCATGGGATACTGCAATCGGACATAAATGCAAGTAGGTTGCCAAATGCCTAATGTGTGATCATGTAACTATGAGGGTTGCAGCAATCATAGCCTTGAGTTTTAAATAACTTTTTAAAATAATCTGTCATAACTTTGAGTGGTCATTAAGAAACCAGTTGTAAATTGAGGGCCGTATTTTTTGGACCATAAGACCCCGCCCCCCAAAAAGTGGGTGGAAATGCGTGTATGTCTTATAGAGCGAATGTTGCCGAAGCCACATTCAGCTCCCACCCTTTGGCCTCTGCCTCCCAGTAATTTGCCTCCTTGCAGCAAACAGCCTGGCTAGCTTCAGCACAGCCTGATTTAGCACGAGAAGCTGATTCATGGTTGGATCAGTCTCCCAGAATACTGACGATCAGCTGTTCCAGACTTCAGGGATCACCACCACCTATTGCCACTTCTGCACACCACGTTTGGCCTCCAGGCATCCTATTTGTCGGCAATAGGCGGCAGCGATCCCTGCCGCCTATCACCGTGGAATGGGACACATGGAAAAGGGGATGAGTGGAGGCCAAAAATGGGGCACGCGGAAGCAGCGAGGATCCCCGCAGCCTGGAACAGCTGATTGCCAATATTTTGTCCTTGTTTTCCTCCCCAAAAGCTAGGTGCATCTTATAGTCTGGAGCATCTTATAGTCTGAAAAATACGGTACTGGTACAAAAGAAATGCCAAATGAAAACTTTGATGTGAATGCTACTTCACTAAAACTTTATAAATGAGTCCTCATAATAATTATGCAAAACTAACTAGTAACATGAAACCACCAGTGGAAATTAATAGGCTACATTGCATTTCAGGTTCAAAGGACTGGATGGGCACATTCCTGCTACACCAGTCAGTCACTCTGAGCTGCACCATGATTCAGGAAGTAATGCTTGCTTTGCCCAGTTGCTGACAGCTGCTTACAAGCATACCTAACTTTGTCCACTTTGAATCTGAAGCCTATTGAGTCCTAAAAATTATAGCAACTGGTTTAACTTTGGTTTTAGATGGGTCATTGAAAGTAAACGTTGCCAGATATAATCCCTGCTTTACCTGAGAGTTCAGCGGTCCACTTGTCGGCATCTGCATATTCAAACTCAAAGTCTGGTGATTCTGAATAGCCCTGGAAGAAGATGACAGCTTAACTAAACTGTTTTCCAAGGCTGGTTATTTATTTATTTTTAATTAAAGAAGCTAAACCTTCCCCATATAGCTTCACTATCACCATGGTAACTCATATGTACAAAACTGGTGCTTTCACCAGGAATGGAGCACAGCTCAAATCCAAGAAACCGCCGGTCGTTTATTTTTTACTCTCACCCAGGACGATTTGCTACTTTGCTCACTCACTTCTGCCCCATCTAGGCTTGCCAGAGCAAACACCCTCTGCAGCTCTACGGCGCCCACTCTCCCCTCAAAACCAAACCCTCTAATTTTAATGGGCTATTTCCAGATTAACAGCTATATTCTTCTCCCCCCCTCCCGCCCCCTTGTAAATTATTCGTACCCTGACTGAGGGGAGGGCTATTTTTTCATTGTATTTCCTCCTTTTCTGTTGTGTCGCTATGCATCTGGAATACATTGTCGTTTCCGTACAATAAGATTTATGACATCACTACAAATTCTCGACATTCTATTATTTAGATAGCCGGGAAAGATCTTTTTTTTTTTTTTTTAAAGGAAGAGCTCTGTACTGTATAGAAGCAAGTCAGACTGACAGACAAAACTCCAGCGCGGTGTTTCCCAAGCTTGGCATTCTGGGAGTTGAAGTCCGCTTATCTTAAAAGTTGCCCGGCTTGGGGAATCCTGTTCTAGGGGCTACCTGGCCAAGCCTTTCTTCTGAGCGAAGGAAGGCAAAACTCGTGCGGAGGCGGCTGAGGGGCTTTGTAACAGACGCTGTTAATAAAAAGCCAGGCCCGTAAACAGGAGGACTCCCAAACCGACCCTGCTCGCCCTTCGCGACTCAGAGACAACTCCCCCCCCCCCACAATTCAAGTCATGGGGGGGGGGAGGCACTCCCTCAAGACGCCTTGGCGTCGTACCCCTAAGAGGCGGGTGGGCAAGCCCGCGCCGCCTCTCCGCCCCGCCTAACCTCCGAGTCTTTACGCTGGTTTCGATTAGGCTCCCGGCCTTTCCCTCCCGGCGGCGGCGGGGGCGTCGTCGTGGTGAGTCCAAGTCCTCCGCTCCGTTGTTTGTTATTGACGATGAGCAAACCCGGACCGCCGCCACCACCGCCGCAGCCCGGCTCCATCACGACGGGCCGGCAGCTCTCGCGTAAATTGAGAGGCACGGCGCGGGAATCGCAGAGGAAACGTCACCATCTTGAGCGTGGCGGTTGAGGGGCGGCTTTGTCAAGGTGCCATCTTGAGCGTGGCTGCCGTCAAACGGAGGTACTGTAGGGAATGCGGGGCCAATGCGGAACGAAGTGAGTCTTCTTGGCCTCACGCCACCTTCAGACCTCCCCTTCTGAGGTTTTCCCCGGAGCCTTTTAGGTGACATTGTTGCTGGTGTCCTGCGTTGCCTTACTATGCTTTTAGTCAACTAAATCTTTAGTCTTGCGTATTCGGCCGAAATTAAGTCGAGAGTTAGAAGATCTGGGTTACAAAAAAACAAACCAACCCGAATAACCGTTGGAAAGTTAGCCCTTTGCAGTCTCGTGGTTGTGCGGATTTTTGCAATCCAGTCACACTTGCAGGTTTGCCTTAAGAGTGTTAGTGTGCAACAGAAATATAGTAAGATTGGCCTTTAAAAATTTTTATTTTATTTTAAGATAAGCCTTTTTTATTTTACCGTTTATGGTATTGCTCAAAAATTAGCTTGTTATAATGCCATTAGCCAGGGGAGAGAAGCCTATCCTTTGTAAATGAGGAAGGCCACTATCTGGAGTAAATAAAACCCAAGCTCTTTTGGTTGCTACCTAACCCGGGTTTTCTACAGTAACCCTGTTAAAATATAAGAAGACGAACGTAATTGGTTTTATAAGTAGGTGAGTATTTATGCAGTGTGAACATGGTATTTGAAATTG
>CM077644.1:56171874-56324374 GCA_039707465.1 Rhabdophis nuchalis | reverse complement strand
AGTTCTACCTCATAAGGGGAACAGCAAGGAAGCAGGATCTCCCTGGATCTTCTATTTCAAAATGTAGAGCCAGCTTTGGCCTCTAAGTTTGACTTAGAATAAGTTAGATAAAGTGAATTATGTAGTGAATTATATTGCATTGGAAAGCTCTATCTCTCTTTATTTCTGCAAGCATTGCGATGTATTTGAAGAAGAGCCAAATATATCACTATATTTGCAAATGCTGTCATTTCAAAATGATATATTTCAATGTGAAGATCTACTTCCACGTTTCTATAGGCCCTTTGGAAACATCAAGAAGTTAGACAAGGAGAAATTGAAAGATCATGACTGTATAATTACCTTAACCTCAGCTACACATTTGGAAACAGATGGTTGCAAACCATGAAACTCTGCATCTTGTTGCTTATGGGAAATGATACCCAAATGGGATTTTCATTGCAAGCTACACTTGTCAATAATAGCTAAAACTCAGTTTTATATTTTACTGCTGACTTGTCCTGTGTGAACTCACCCTTGTAGTCACAAATCTTTCTGTAATGACTGTGTGTTTTTATCATCTGCCTGGTGTATGCTCAGTGACTATGTAAAACTGACAGTTGAGGAAACTAAAATGGAAAATTGAGTGGGAAGAGGAATGGAGTGTGGCTCACTGACTAGAACATTGAAAATTCTGCAGCTTTATTGAAGATCCTGCTTCTTTCAAAGAAATGACAGACTGAAGATTAAATTGATGAACAAATTGTACCTGACAGCATCTGAATAGTTTGAGATTCCACAGCAGATGTAAGGAAGTGATGGCTCTCTAGCTGTTGCAGACTTCAGTGATTGCACTTCAACAACATCCATCACCATTGACTATGCTGGGCTGCTGAGAGTATTAGTTTGGCAATATCTGCAGGACCAACTCCTCTATTTTTGTTTTAGAGCAAGAATGAAATGGGGTGGGGTGGGGTGGGGTGGGGTGGAGTGGAGTGGAATGGAATGGAATGGAATAGAATAGAATAGAATAGAATAGAATAGAATAGAATAGAATAGAATAGAATAGAGATAGCGAACCTTTTTTGCCTTGGGTGCCAAAAGCTCGTGCTATTGTGCGTGCTCATGTGCCCACACCCATAACTTAATGCCTCTCATACCATGTCCCCTGAGCATGCACATGTGACACCCCCTGCTGCCCTGCACATGTGCACATGGCTTTTTTGGAGCCTGGGAAGGGCAAAAAAAGGCACAACACACAAACTGGAAGTTCAGGAATGGATTTCCAGGTTGCCTGTTGGTCCATTTTTCTCCCTCTGGAGGCTTCAGGAAGGCAAAAACTGGCCAAAAATCAAGGCCAAAAATTAGCTGGAGCTGACAGGGCAACGTCTCGTGTGCCCTCAGAAATGGCTTCGTGTGCCACCTGTGGCACCGGTGCCATAGGTTTGCCATCACGGGAATAGAATATTCTTTATTGGATAAATACAATTGAACACACAAGGAATTTGTCTCCGATGCATAAGCTCTCCGTATACATACAAGCAACAAAGTGTTAAATCATAACCATAAGATACCATCATAAATCATAAGTTATAACTAACAAAGTGATAGTCATAAGATATCAATAGGAGGAGGTAATAGGAAAGATGAGCAGGATAATAGTAACACTACATAGCTAGATATCCTTAGGCATAAGACAGTGCTGTGGGAATTACATGTTTAGCAGAATGTCGCCATGAGTCTAATTGTTTTTTGCACACCATGTTCTGTAGCAGCATCCAGAGGGGAAGAATTGAAACAGTTTATGTTTGAGATGTGAGCGGTCCGTAGATATTTTCTCTGCCCTCTTTCTGACTTATGCAGTATACAGATCCTCTGTAGATCCAGGGATCAACATTTGGTCCCCACCTAGAAAACATAATTAAGTGCATAGCGTGATGGCAACTGGGAGTTATTCTAAATCCAAAAATATGCTATGGCCCATGATCATTTAGGGATCACAATGAGCAAATTGGAATTTCAATAGATAACAAAGGTTGCATAGCCTCCCACATAACCTCCTAAAAGGGAGAACAATTCATTTAACTGTCCGTATGCAACCTATAATTACACCATGACTCCACAGCCTGAAAGTCCAGACACCTTTATCTGTCTTCCCCCCTTGGGTGGCAGGCAGTAAATTTTTTCCATCTTTCAGTAAACATGTCACCTGCAACCATCACCTCAACCACATGGCTGTCAAAAAGATAGATTCCCTGTACACTTTGTTTATCCCTCCCAGTTAGCTCTAGCTAGAAAAATCCAAAAATACATATAACCACATAATGACAGCATGTCTGGGCCAGTGGTTAAGAAACACACACCTGATCTTCCTAGTTATTATCAAATAGGAAAGTGCAATGCTGGAAACATTTCTGTGGCTGGCATATATAGTTATAACTTTCAGCAATCCTGATTTTCTTTTCAGATCTGTGTAAGTTCAGTGAATGTAGCATTCACTGAAGGTTTAGAGATTTATAGCTCCAGTTTCACCACCTTTTAGTAAAGCCAGCCCTTCTCCTTCTCAGAAAATAGTAGGGTCAATCAGCATAAAGTAAAGGTAAAGGTTCCCCTCACACATATGTGCTAGTCATTCCTGACTCTAGGGGGCATTGCTCATCTCTATTTCAAAGCCGAAGAGCCAGAATTGTCTGAAGACATTTCTGTAGTCATGTGGCTGCCATGACTAAACATCGGTGCACAGAATGCTGTTACCTTCCCACCAAAGTGGTCCCTATTTTCCTACTTGCATTTTTACATGCTTTCAAACTGCTAGGTTGGCAGAAGCTGGGACAAGTAATGGGAGCTCACTCCGTTACGTGGCGCTAGGTTTTCGAACTGCCGAACTGCCAACCTTTCTGATTGACAAACTCGGTGTCTTAGCCACTGAGCCACTGAACCTTTCTATAGAAAAATGCAAAACGAAGTTTCAAATGGCATCAAGTTAGAGGATTTAACAAGCTTCTCTAATTCTACATAAATGAGCTCTGCAAATATTAATTTATAACTTTTTTGGAACAGTCAAAGACCTGCTTCCTAAGAGCCAGTTTAGTGTAATGGTTGACGTGCTGGAATAGAAACTGGAAGACAATAAATTCTAATCCTCTCTGAGGCATGGAAGCCAGCTGGCTGACTTTGGATGAGTCACTTTCTCTTAGCCTAACCCAGCTCATAGGATCCTTGTGACAGAGAAAATAGGAGGAGGGGACATTGTATATGCTATGTTGAGTTTTACAAATAAAGGCGGGATACAAATAAATGTTTTCTTTTCCTAGCAGTGCGCTAACCGATTGACTCTTCCAATAAAATCAGAACAAAGAGATAAAGGCTTAATTTTTTAATTCTTAGAAATTGTTTAAATTATATCTAAAAGAGGATAAAAAGAAGAAGCATTCAAAATGTTGACCAATGTATAGGAGAGGGAGCAACTATCCATTAATGGAGTTAGACCTTGATAAAGAATCAGTGCTGTTTAAAAATAAGTTCAAAGGTGCTTTTCCAAAAAGCAACTGTATTTTCTTGGTTTTTTTTCCCCTTTGAAAATGTTTTACTTCTCCTCCAAGAATTCTGAAGTGAAGAAGTTTCTTGGATGAGAAGTGAAATATTTTTTTAAAAACATCAAGAAAGTCCAGTTGCCCTTTGGAAAAACACCTTTGGTACAAGCATGTCTTGGATGATTGAAGATCTCCATAGACATGAGCTCTAAAAGAACAGAATCTTTCATCGCACAGCAAAAAAAAATTTTTAAAGCTAAATATTTTTTTCTGTAAACTCCACATCATAAGGTAAAGGTTCCCCTCGCACATATGTACTAGTCTAGAGGGCGGTGCTCATCTCCATTTCAAAGCCGAAGAATCAGCACTGTCCGAAGACGTCTCTGTGGTCATGTGACCAGCATGACTAAATGCCAAAGGTGCACGGAATGCTGTTACCTTCCCACCAAAGGTGGTTCCTATTTTTCTACTTTCATTTTTACATCCTTTCGAACTGCTAAATTGGCAGAAGCTGGGACAAGTAACGGAAGCTCACTGTGTTATGCGGCACTAGGGATTTGAACCACTGAACTGCTAACCTTTCTGATCAACAGAAAGGATGGGGCACGCAACTTGGGCGTCCTCCTTGATGCCCGGCTGTCCATGGAAGATCAAGTGACAGCCGTGGCCAGGAGGGCGTTTTACCAGGTTCGCCTGGTCCGCCGGTTGCGTCCCCTATTGGATCGGGGTGCCCTTTGCACAGTCACTCATGCCCTCGTGACATCCCAGCTGGACTATTGCAACTCTCTCTACATGGGGCTCCCCTCGAGGTGCACCCGAAGGCTTCAGCTAGTCCAGAATGCAGCCGCGCGGGCAGTTATGGGAGCCTCTAGGTTCTCCCATGCACTGGCTGCCTGTCGTCTTTCGGGTGCGCTTCAAGGTGTTAGTTACTATCTTTAAAGCGCTCCATGGCACGGGACCTAGCTATCTGCGGGATCGCATTCTGCCTCATACATCCCTGCAACCGATTCGCTCCCACAGAGAGGGACTTCTCCGAGTGCCGTCCACTAGGCTGTGCCAGCGGGCGACGTCCAGGGGAAGGGCCTTCTCTGTGGCGGGCCCGACCCTCTGGAGCGACCTTCCCCCCGAAATCAGAACAACCACTGACCTTCGCTCCTTCCGACAGCTTTTAAAAACTCATTTCTTCCGTTTGGCTGGCCTAGGGTAATTTTAATTAGTTATAGTGTTAAGGGGTTTTAGGGACAGTTTTTAGTTTTTATAGATGTTTTTAGCGCAGGATATGTTTAATTGTAATTTTAAATTTTGTACTCTGTTTGTGTTTATTGTTTTTAATTTTCCTGTGCCCCGCCTCGAGTCCCTCTGGGGAGAGAGAGCGGGTTATAAATAAAATTTATTGTTATTATTATTATTAACATGCTCAGCGTCTTAGCCACTGAAGCACCGCATCCCACAACATAAGAGTATCCAATTTTTCTGTTAAATACATGGCTGGTTGTTGATTCTTATGTATCAAACTGAATCTTAAGAAGTACCCCAAACATTGGGAATTATCTCTGAATGAGCAGAGACATAATCAAATAACGAACATAAACTGCACAAAGATGAGGATTTCAGGGCATGTACAATGAACTGCCACAGAATTCTGTGTTTTGGGGAAAGCACGGGAAAACATGCAAGAGAGAGATATTAGGATTGGTGTAAGTTCTGATGAGGGCATCAGAGGACTAGATAAAATATTCATCCCTTAATATCATATGTCGGTTTTATTTATAATTGGCTTACAATGAAGATGAAGTTGAGCATGAAAGGTCTCCTAGCCTGTGTCCCACCCTGAACTGTCTTTTTTATGTCCTTACAAGATGTGCAGATTTGACATTCAAGCAACTGCTCTGATATCTGACTCTATTCCTGGGTGGATCAAGAGAGGAAGTAATAGAAGCAATGGTCAAGATTAGTTTTACCTGTCCCTCTCGGTCTTTCTGTTTTGTCCTCTGATCTACTGTGGCACTCATCAATTCCACAGAGGCTCAGTGTCTGGCAAGGAGGGTGAATAAATGTGACAACACAGAGATAAAGAAGCAGTCCCAGTCACTTTCTGTAATCCTGGCTTGAAGATTTATTATCATTTACATGGCAGCTGATTTCTCTGGGGTTTGTTTTCCCCCCTCCTTCCTTTTAACAACAATTCTGCATTGTACTTCCCATGCGGCTAGATGTTTTTTATGGAATGGAATATTTTAATTGTTGCTTGAGGCAAAAGGTGTCCAGCACCAAGGTTTCAGTCACTTCACATCAGAAACAGACTTTCCGTCAGCTTTGGCAGCAGAGGGAGGATGAACAAATATATTCATTCACCCATGAGACATGTATCTCATGTCTCTTGTCAGGATTAACTCTACTCATGCACTTAAGAGGGCTACTTTCTCATCCCCTATTTATTTTCAGGAACTCCCTTCCATTCTAGTCCTTTAAGCCAGGTTCAAACAATGGTGGCACAGCGTTTTAATGCATTCTCTCTCCCTCCTGAATCAGGCTGCTAAAAGAGAATTGCTTAGAAAACAGTAGCCGAGAACAATGGAGTTGGGATTGCAATGTCATAATGGAAATTATGAGTAAATGAAGAAAGACCTTGTGTACTGTGAAGAGGGAAGATGATGGCAAACAATTAAAAGGAAACTAAGGTGCAGGCAGGGGTATGTGTAGAATAAAAGCAGGATAGCAACAACAAAAAAAGGGTAGCAGAAGTTGCTCAAGGATGCTGGGCTGGACCATGTGGACTTGAACATGTGGGTCAGTTGACTTAATGTGTTTATTCTTATTTAATAATTATAAATAAAGTAGGGATTTGGTTGCTTCATAGACTAAGTCCTCCCAGGTTCTATCAAGTCTTCAGTAGGCATATTTATCTGTGAACAATACCTTCTGCTCTTAAGCTCAGGGAATCATATCCTAAAATGTAGTTCTTAATCTACTGGCCCACTCCCAAATGAGTCTATTGGTGCTCATGGGCTTTATTGATTGATTTAATTCATACAAATATATGCTTTGTTGCCAGGTGTTCAAAAATGTATAATTAAAAATGATAATTAAGAAGTTCTCATAAAAGCAAGGAACACAGGGACAGAAACAAAAGAAAGCAGCTATAAAAATCTGAAGGCAGCATTAACATTAACACTGAGGAGCATTAAAATATCATACAGGGTTAATGATCTTTACTCGTGTCTAACAAAATAATAAAGGAGCCGATCTTGCATTCCTCAAGAACTGCCATCTCCCACGTGTGGGGTCTCAATTCGCAAACAATTGCTTTTTGGGAGATTTTTGAAGTTCTGGTCCCAACAGACCTGAGACTATCAAGCAAGGGAAGACTGCTGGAAATGGGGGAGAAATCCTACAAAGGCCCATTCTCTGACAATTCTCTTATTCTGCCTCTGTCCTTGATTCCACCAATACAAATTACTTTTTTCCTGCCCTATAAAATCCTATACTAGCTACTTGAGATATGCCCTTTTCCCTCCTATTTAAAAAACAATCTCAATGATTCATAGAAAGGACGCATTTAGTATTGGCAAATATTGTGTTTCTTAGCCACATTACTATTATGATCCTTTTTGTCATGCTGACTCAGAAGGATAGTCTAATATTTTTATTGTGCTGTATGGCAATTATGAAAGAGTAACACATTTTGAAGGGCAACAAACTGACTAAGTTACTCTTTATAGCTTGCACGTGAGTCCAATAATGCATGAAACTAAGAATGGCAGAAATTAACGTACCTGTTGAGATCGGATCAGAAAGGATGATCCTGATTCATCGCTCAATCACTTCTCTATTATGTTTCACCCACAAATAAACCATTATTCCAGCCTACCTGCTTCCTGCTATTACCAGAGCTTCTGATCTTAGCCACCAGCACTTCCTATTCATTCTGCTATTATAAAATCCACACAATTAACTTGGCATTATGAAAAATCTGACAGTATGTTCTGACAGTCACCGCAGAGAATTCAACTCATCTACCCGATGTATGCAAAGCAACTAGTATCTCTACATGAAACAGCTAATCCCCAAAATGGGGATTGCCCATTAGGTCAAACAAAGATCAAATTAATGGCCACATCTCTATTAAATAATGATGTTCTTTTAGGTTACAACAAGAATGGAGCCAGCAACCATCCACTCAGATTGTTCAGTCCTCCCCATTCTCTGACACACAAACCAAAGATCCATGTCCCCAAATATATCCACATTTAGAATGTCTTACTTGTACACTTTTTGATAGCACTTCCTTTCTTGAGAGCATGGCGACTTAGCTTGCAGTGAAAGTTATCCTCCCAAAATTCAGCAAACCAAATGTTCCGGCGATTATTGTCCAGTGTCCTACTAGAGAAATAGCGATCAAAACCTAATGAGAGAAACAGATAATAAAACCATGAAACGAAAATAAATAGGGTCAGCTATAGAGGATAGACAGCAGACCTTAAAGGATAAAAGGGAATTTTAGCTATTGAAATACCGTAATATTTTTAAAAAAATAATCATTATTAGAAGTTAGTTTTGAAATACTTTAAGGTTTATTGTTAGCATTTATTGGATATCAAAGAGTCTAAAAGATTTCAAAGGCATCTTCAACACCATTACCAGTAGATCAATAACTAAATGTGTTAACTTGCATCATAGGTTCAAACATGATAGTGGGGGAGCCAGCTATTTTTTTGTTAGTTATAGATCAAAACCCCAGCTCCCTCAATTATAACATTTAGTGCTACTTTGCTAATTAAAAATAGTTTGGACAGTGGTATTGGCAGTAAGCATGATGATGTAAAATTGAGAACATGGATTTGGAGACATCATGATACAAATTCTGTACTTATGTACTTGCATCAGATGTTGTGCTAATGTGCAATATTTGTGTGATGAAGTTATCAAAGCTTTTTATGGACACTACCGCTGATGCCACTCAATACATTAGATTCCAGCTCTCACAACCACTTGTTATTGGCTAAGGTAGCTGGAACTAAATTGAAATCTGAAATATTTGGAGGCACCAAGCTGTGTATCTCTGCTTCAGCTGCATCACATGTATATATTTTCAGAAAATGTTTTTAAAATCTGAAAAATTTGTGCTAAAACAAATGGAATAAATAAAAAACATTTACATGTAGTATACATTGAAAATGCATATGTTTCTACATTTTGATTTTAATATGCATTTTCTTTAAAATGCATAGATATGTATTTCAGTTTGAAGATCTGCCATGTCAAAAATGCATCATAACCCAGCCCATCATATTATTCTATGCCTATAGGTCTTTCCCATTTCTGACATAAACAATTATTACCTTAACAAATTTAAATATATAACAAGCATCTACTCAACATCAGTGGTGGATTTCAATTTATTTTACTACTGATTCACTTCAGTGCGCTCGCACACTGTTTCTGTGCATGCGCCAAAGCATCTGGACAGGTGGGCAGAGACTCCCACTGCCGCCACTACCAGTTCGCCCAATCCAGGGCGAACCGGCAGAAACCCACCTCTGCTCAGCATATATTACATTGTATCTTAACAGCTTTCTTTATTGTCTTGTTCAGCTATAGAACACTTTAACGTACTCTTCTTTCTTCTCCAATTTGGAATCTTTTAAAAAAACATAATTTATTAAATGTATATGTTGCCCAACTACAAGTGACTCGGGATGGTTTACAAATTGTTAAAAACAAAGAAACAACACATTCAACACAAATAACACAACAAAACAAGCACAGATGTTAGAGAAAGCATGGTTATTGAGAATCTTCTTATTGCCACAAGATAATCCATAATATGGGTCCATGTACCCATGTACTTTGAGTCTTCCTCCAGTGGTGATCCTGATACTCTTTCAAATACACTGTTGCACCCCAGTACAGGCGCACCGGTAGAGACCCAATATGAGTGATATGAACCAAGGCCTCAGTTACTCACTCATTCCAGACAGCATGTAGGGCCTGAGCCAAACAACCCAGCAGATCCTCAGAGAAAACCCCAAGCTGTCTCTGGAACTTCATTGCATCCATAATTCACATGGGGCAGGCCCTATTTTTCTGCAGGGATGAGTAGCACAGTAAATTAAAAGGCAACTAGAGAGTGATCTAATGTCCCTCTCTTCCAGATTACACCTCAACTTTGGGACAAAAAGTAGATTTAGCTTGCAGCCTCCAGTATTTGTTGTGCTGTTGATTACCTAGGAGAGGTCCCTGTTTGGCTGACCACAAACTCCTAAGATACCCCAAATTCAATATCGCATGTAGTAACTTTAAATACCTAAAGACCAATGGCCCAAAGTTATGTATTTGTGGGGAAATTTTATTTATATTTGCATTATCACATAGATAAGCATGAAATTAATGCTTTGATTTCCATTCATAATGTCGCTATTGAAAGTCCATAGGCTTTCTTAACAGAAAAAAGTTTTCGTTTGACTTATGTTGTTCACAGTTTTCAGAAGACATCATCTTGTTGACTCGAAATTATAAGCTATTTTAGACAGTTCTTTTCATGACATCAAAGGAGACAAACAACGTCCATTTGATTTCTTTACCTGTAGCAAATGATCAGCTGAATGGTCAGCTTGGAAATTCTCTGATGTAAAAGCAGATAAACCTCCAGGCAGGCAAAGTGCTAGAGTTAAAGATTATTGGAGGTAGCTTGGTGATTGTGGCCTGCAGCAGATTCATCCTATTGATAAATCATTGCCTCAGCTTTCATCAACCCATATCAGACCATGTCTGGCTGGGAATTATGAACACTGTCATCTGAAACATATAGAAGACAGTACGTTGCCTTCTCTGGTAATTAATAGGACAGCTGGTCAAAATCTGATTCAATTTTGCAATTCATTTAACAAATTGATTTGAATCATCAAAGCATTTGGGTGATTTTGTTGCTACAAAAGTCTCCTCATGCCTAGAAGTCCAACTAATGTCTGGATTAATTCAGGGGCAACTGATCTGCTATGCACCAAACCTATTTGACAATTCTGATCTGAAGATTCAGTTAAAAGATTGAATTGCCACTGAAGTGAAGCTTCACATGGTCCTCAATGGAAAGTATATTTTTAATCTACTTATCTAGATAGCGTCAAGAGTCTAACAATGCCAGATTTAGCTCACAGCCACAGTTACATTTCTTGAAGAGTCATTCATTAGAAAGGAAAGAACTGTCGAGTACCATAAGCCCGTTAAACAGACTTCATTCAATTAATAAGGCTATGCCTTAGGGAGAGAGTCATAAAACGACCATCTTTAGTGTATATATTTCAACCCCCTCTGATAGTCATTTTACACTAAAGAAATTAGCTCGTGTTTAGCATAATTATAATTAAGCTTTTGCTATTGGCGCAGAGCAGCATAACTTTGTGTCATAGGCCTATATTCATTGCAACAGTGGTGGGTTCCAATCAGTGGTGGGTTTCAAATTTTTTAGAACCTACTCTGTAGGTGTGGCCTATTTTGTGGGCGTGGCTTGGCAGTCATGTGACAGGGTGGGAGTGGCCACCTTTTAAAATGTGAAACTCATTTAACAACGCTCTTGCTTAGCAACCAAAATTTTGGACTCAATTGTGATGATAAATTCTTTCTTTCTTTCTTTCTTTCTTTCCTTCCTTCCCTTTCCTTTCCTTTCCTTTCCTTCCTTTTGGGTCACTGGCAGCGGCGGGCCAGATTTACTTCCAGGTACGCCGGTGGAACCCCCTCTCACCGGTTCTCTAAATTTCACCAACCAGCTCTTGCGAGTAGGTGCGAGCCTGCAGAAACCCACCACTGGTTCCAATGTATTATACTACCGGTTTGCTCATGCACATGCACATATGTGAAATATTTTGCATATGCGCAGAAGTTTCTGCGCATGCACAGAAGCTTCTGGGTGGGCCGGCGGAACCTCACGCCGCTGCCACTACCGGTTCACCTGATCTGGGGCAAACTGGCAGAAACCCACCTCTGCATTGCATTTACTAGTTTTCCTTTCAAAAAATATGTGTTTTGCAGGCTGCTAATTATTCTTTGCTTGATGGACAACTGATTTCAGACCATGCCATTTATTTGCACATGAATTTGGGGATGAAGGAAGGTTGATTTAAGTCCATATACTTGCTTTTTAAATTTATAGCAGTTTCAAAATGAGAACAGTTAAAGTGCCAATATTTCAGAATTCTCCCTACTACCACTACCACCATAAATAATTTTCCCTTCTTTAAAAAAAAAGTTGCATAATCACGGGTTGAATATTTTTATTGCATGCATATGTCACTATTTTTTCAAAACTCTCAGTCGGACTGATACCTTAATATTTTATTGTCTTAACAGTGTGCGCGCTGATTTTTATAAAAGGTACATAGCAAATCCAACAAATCCGCCCTGGGTCCTTTTGGAGAAGGTGCGGGGTATAAATTTAAATAAATAAAAGAGGGATCAGCCTAGAATCCGCATGTAACCACAAATGAATAGGTCTAACCCCCTTTGAGTGCTGTTGACCTTTATCTAACTCTAACCAGGTTACGACTGTTGGTTAAGAAGATTTCTGGGCATGTGCTTTTCCCAATTAATCAGCTTAATTGAACCTTCAAATGTGAACCTGGTCTTTCACACCTGACAATAACTGACCCAAGTCACCCTGTCAGCTTTATGGTTGAATACAGGTTTATATTCAGGTTTTCTCCTGTGTGATTTCAACATCTTAACTACTACTCCAGGTAAAGGTCTCCATTTTGATCATAAAAAACTAAGATGTAATCACTTAAGAATTGTGTGCAACTATTAAGGCTAACATTGAGGAAATATGGTGCACTGACATATCTGAAAGAGCAGAGAGACACTGCAACAGAGATCTCAGACTGGAACATACTGGAGATGCTAACCTGCAAAATCTTTTTGGATCAAAGACAGACGCTGAGATAACCTACTTGTACTCTGGGTGGCGACTCCTCATAAACAAACTGCAGAAATTTATGTTTTTGCTGTCAACTTGGGAGTTGAGCCACCAGAAGTCCTGGGATTCCACCTACATTTATAACTGCAGTATAACCTATATGGAAAATAAGCCTGCCTTCCTCATTTCTTAATCATTTTGTGAAATAATTAATCTGTAAATATAGAGGAATTTCCTTTGCAGCAAAGATAAGATTCCTTTTGGTTAATTAAACCTTCTTTCAGGATTATAAAAATCAAAAGAGACTTTAAGGATTTAAAGATTCGAGATTTTTTTGCAAAAAGCTTAACAAAGAGAACATTTAATGTCTTCACATTTAACCTTAAATGTGAATGACACGAAGGGGCATTTGATCATCTTTGATGGACATGTAAAACAGCCAGAAAATTTTGAATGCATATGTATACAATAATTCAGAAGATTATAAAGAATAAAGTACTATTGAAACCAGAGGCTTTTATTTTGGTGTAATGTAAGGACAACCGGAAAAATCATAATGTAACTTTTGTTTCTAGGCTCAAAAGGAAAGTGTCAGCCGTGTTTAGGAGGGCCTTTGATTTGATTTATCTTGTGTGAACTGTATTTTTCTTTCAATTGGGGAATTGTCATATAGCTACCTTTAGTTTGGACTATTGTAACACAGTCCACATGGAGCTGTACTTGAAAACCCTTCCAAAATTATATCTGGGCCAGAATATGGTGGTGCAAGTAGTTAGGAAAGCACCTCAGTTCACCTATGTGACACTTCTATTTTGTGAACTGTACCAGTTACCACTTTGTTTCCAGGTTCAATTCAGAATGCTGATGGTAATCTATAAAGCTTTTCATAGCTTTGGGGTTTAGATATTTACTATTTCTCCAACTATTTCTCCCCATCTCATAACACCTGGCAGAGTCAATTGCTCTGAGTCCATCATCAACAACAATGCATTTTTATAGGAACTCAGAGATGTATCTTACTATGGCCTCTGGAACATCATTTCCCCCTTATGTTTGTGTGGTCCAATTCCTGCTGTTCTTTAGAAAACCTTTAAAAAATGGAATCTTCCAGCAGGCCCTGTGTCAGGATGATTTACCAATCAACAGGATTGTTGCGGGATTGTTTTATTTTCCCTGGCATGTCCATTTATTATTTTTGTTCTTTATTGCTATGGTATGTTTTAATATTTTGGTGTTCTGCCTTGAGTCATTAAATAGTAGGAATGAGAAAGTCATCATTTTGCAAATAAAATCTTAATAGTAGCCCACAAACATGAAAGGAGAAAATGTGTGTGCAAATATATAAAGAACAGGATTGGAACATTGAAGAATAAATCAAATCAAAGATACAAAAATTTCCTCAAAATGTATAAAATGTTGAAAGAGGAAGACTTGGATTAAAAAGTTCTGAATTTAATATGTGTAACATTTTAATTATTTATTGTACTTTTCTTCTTACAAAGATCATAAATAGCATACAGTACAGAGTTATCCCAGGTTTATTGTTCTGACCTAAACTTGCTGAAGTTCAGAAAGGGGTGTTTTATTACATATCCTCAGATGGGACCATCTTGCAAGTGGGTCTGAAATCTGGAGTGACTTACTGATTTTATATTGGACACAACAGAAGAGGAACTCATACAAGGACTCAAAGGATAGCAACAGGGGACTAAGATTGGAAGAGAATTGAGGACCCCACTTTAACAAATTACTGATAGTGATACTTATCTCCTCAAAGCAGAAAGGATAGCCTTTTCAATCTAGTAGGCACGTCTCAAATTTTGAGAGGATGCAATGAATTCTCTTGAAGGGAAGGACGAATTACAAAACACCAATTTCCTTGAAGAGGCTGCTTTTCTCTTCTGTCCTCCAGGATCTCCCTGTACCTCCAATCTAGCTTTGTATTTGGGGGATGCAACTAAGCACACTTTAAAATACAACTCTGAAGAGCAACATACCTTTTTGCTCTGATGAGTAAAAGAGAATATATGGATGCCCATTAGTACTGTATTAGAGCTGATGTCTTGTTTTTGCAGCATGCTAAAGAAGCTCAGGTTAAGTTGGAAAGCTCAGGTTGAGTTGTTCTTGCTTTGCAATACTTATCAACTGGAATGTTTCATCCTAAAGCTGAAAGCAAGTATGCTTAACAGTCTTCTTAGAGAGTACATCAGAGCTACTTGATCTTAGTGAAAGACTTTTTAAAAATATCTTGATACCATCATCTCAAATGCATGGGAATAATCCTGATCGTGCTCAGGACAGGAGATCTCCAACTGTAGGTTTTGAGCAACTTAAAAAAGGGTGGCAATATTTTTTTAAAATATTGCTTCTGGCAATTAAACTTGGTCTTTGGGTATTACTAAAGTTACAAATGGTTTTCGGCCTCCTTTCTTTTCTTAGCAGAGGCACACAGCATCTATGAGTCACATACAATCCAGTGGTCTCTATGTTATTATTTCTGTTGCAGAATGTGACTTTGAAATGAACTTTTATGCTCATGTCTATTTATTTTACAAGATATTTATCTATTAAAGTCTGCCAAGACATCAAAAAGTCAATAAAGCTCTATAAGTTCCTGTGATTAAATTGTTTTGTATTTTATGAGTGTGGTTTTTAACACAGTTGAAATGAATAAAAGACTGGTTTCTGCAGAGAGTTACAACTGACATGTGACAAAATATTACTGGATATTTGTGATCCATGAAATCAGCCATCAATAATTGAGTTCAGCTTCTTTTGGAAAGGCTTCCAGCTTCTGCAGTAGTGTCCTTCGTAGCAATATAGTTTTGATATTTGGATTGATGTAAAAGTATACACAGATACTTTACAGTAATCAGAGAAGCATTGGTTGCCCTCTTTGGAAGACCTTTATAGCTCCTGCTGCCTTAACAAAGTTCAAAACATTCTCAAAGATCCATCTCATCCTGGGCACTTTTTTTTAACTATTACCACCTGGTAGACAGTACAGGATAATAAAAACAAGGACAAACAGGCTGAAAAACAGCTTCAATCCCAGGGCAATAACCACATTGAATTCTACAATATAGTGCAATATTGGGTTTTCAATTTCAATTATATAGAATGTAAAATTGTAATGTATACTGAAAATGGCATTTAATTTCATTGTACCATGTGCAATGACAATAAAGTAAACTAAAAAAAAAACACTTTGTAAGATGTGAGGGGAGACATGATAGCAGTGTTCCGATATCTCAGAGGGTGCCACAAAGAAGAGGGAGTCAAACTATTCTCCAAGGCACCTGGGGGCAGGACAAGAAGCAATGGGTGGAAACTAATCAAGGAGAGAAGCAACTTAGAACTAAGGAGAAATTTCCTGACAGTTAGAACAATTAACCTCTGGAACAGCTTGCCTCCAGAAGTTGTGAATGCCCCAACCCTGGAAGTCTTTAAGAAGATGTTAGATAGCCATTTGTCTGAAATGGTATAAAGTTCCTGCCCATGCAGGGGGTTGGACTAGAAGACCTACAAGGTCCCTTCCAACTCTGCTATTGTATTGTATTGTATGTATAGTAAAGTAAGAGTGAACATTGTTATCCATTATTTTAAGTTTCTAACCATTCAAAAAAATAAAAATAAAAAAAGATATTGATATGTGGTAAGAGAAATGATAAAAATTACATTACATTATCCAATGCCAATCAAAATCAAGAAAGTGCACTAACAAAGTATATTGACAAATGTATCTCTGATTTCATCATTGTTTTTCATACAGGAGAAGAAGGATCTTAATCTATTATTTTTAAGAAAATGCTGTTCACTCAAAGTACCAAGTCAAGCAGACGGGCTTCAATTTTCAAAATGACCCCTAGAATTGAATCAAGGGAAAATTCTAGTAAGGTACATTCATTTCTTGTCCAATGGTAACACAAAAGAAATCACTCAATTGAGTACTGTTGCCATTTTGCAAAGTTGAGAAATCTTAACTTACAGTATCTTAACATCTGGCTTTAAAGCTCTGAATGACCATTAGGTGACAGCAAAGGGTTAGTCTTTCATTTTTCTTGCCATGGCATGGTTGTCTGGATTTTTACAACCTATATGTGGCAACTTTAGTATAGCCCCCATTTAATATCCTTTTGTCCATTTCAGCTGGGATATATCACTCTCAATGATCATAACAATTACTGAGCATTTCAAAAAGAATCTTCCAGATGGCACATTGTTATGATTATCTACAGCATGTATAAATGTTACCACAATTAAGCATCAGTGTGTCATCCCATAAACCAGAATTTTGCTCCATGTTATAAACCATATCTCTGTGGGAGGAAGAAAGTATGCGGTACATCACTATCTACTGGCATGAAAAGTGGGCAACCTGTGGTCCTCCAGATGCTGCTGGACTACAGATCATAACATTGTTCATTTGCCATAATGATCAGCATTGAAATTTAACAACATCTGGAGGGCCACACATGCCTTTTCTTGAACTAGATCACCAGGTTTTCTGACTCCCAATTGTTTAATAGTCACGGCAACTAAAATGGAATTTGGATACTTGAATAAAGAATGCTGAAGGGTGGGAGATGAGTTGGTTTTGCATTTTTTGTATAAATGGATTATAATTTTAGCTCTGGTGGACTAAGTATATATTCAGAAGCTTGCTACTCCCTAAATGTGAGACCAACTCCTGAGCCACTGCTTTGGCCACACATGGCTGATGGTACTGAAGTTTTAATATAAAACAATATAGGCTTCATAAGCATGAAACTACCCACTTTAGCTCAGAACATCTACTGTCATTTTTCAACAGATTGAGACACCTTTTCAGGTGATCATAAGCAAGACATACATCAGTTGTTGCTAAACAAGCTGTTGTTTAGATTTTTTTCAGCAGAACAAAGTTCAAGGCAAATCATGGATATTCAAGGAATAAGGTGTTTTAGTGTACCCCAAATCAAGATAAGCTTCTTTCCATAATCATCAAAAAGCATGGATGACATCTGAATGAATGTTACAAGCTAAGAATAATAATAACAGATTTTTATTTTTATACACTTACCAAATACAAAGAACAAGCTAAAGCTCTTGAAAATTTCTAGGCTTACCTCTAACAGATGCCCTCTTGGGCAAGATGGTGACAGATCCTTCTGCAACCTCTTCCACATCTCTCACAGGGGCAATTTTTGAACCCCAGCTGTCAGAACCCATCCAGATGAAATGCCCAGTCTGATTGGCTCGCTTTGCTGCCATCAACACATTCCTGGAGAGACAAAAGCAAAACCCAGTTTATATGATAATCGGAGGTTTTATATTTAAACTGATGCAGGCACTGTGCCAAATTTGCAAGACAGGAAGCATCCACATTGTGTTCACTATATGAATTGCAAATAAAATTAACTTGGCATGTCCAGTCATATCCAGAAGTAACCTACTGGATATGACTGGACTTTTCACAGCATTAAGTACTACTTGCCATATTTATTTCTCTGCACAGCATTAAATCTATGGATACACATAGCAATCAAAATCTGAATTCTCGTTCAAAGCAACCTTTAACATCTTCAAACCACCATAACACAATCAGATCATATTTTTGCAGACTATATCTCACAAATGGATTATCTAGTGATCCTTTGTTTTTTATTCCTTGAAAATATGGGGTGTGCATTTAAAGAGTCAGTGAATGCTGGACAATCAGGATCAAATACACAGGAGTTAGTGAGACAATGTATTTAGGAGCAATTTAATGTTCTACAACTCTTTTAGCCTCCATAATATATATCTCATTTATAACTAAACTCTGGGAGGTATGGCAGATTTAGGAGAACTTACAGGATTAAGTAAAATGTAATTTCACTATTTTTACCTAGCATTGTTGTTCCAATATCACCTGAAATGATGGTATAATGTTCTCTAGGAGAAAACTGATTGCCTGTTCCATTCCGCATCACCAGATAATCCCATTTTTAATTTAGTCTACACAATCTATTCCAATTTCTGAAATTGCTGCCAAGCCCGGTAACTAGTAAACCCGACACAAGTTCTTGTTTTTATTGCAATAGCTGGGGAAAAATTATTCAGTTATTATTTATTAAAATTATTATACTGACAATTGCTGAAGTCTCTTGACAATTTATAGTAACTTAAAACCAAAATTAAAACTCTGCTAGAATAATAATGTAAACAAAATAAAAAATAATGTAAATAAAATAAACAATTCAAACCATGTCATAGGACTTTTTAAAATGTGAGTTAAGGTCCACAATTCAACAAAGAGTTAATTCTAAAAATTAGGGTGACTACAGACAAGGCATGATTCCTGGTTGCCTGCAGCAGTTTTAACTGAATTTCTTCAGATGATCTCAACAAGTAGGGAGGGGTAATCTAAGAGATGTTGTCCAATGCCTTGAACCCAAGCCATAGATGGTTTTAAATATAATAATCAACACTATGTATTTCATCTGAAACAAAGTGATTGATTTTACAATACTTTTAGCACTAATATGATTTGTGCCAACTCAAATTTCTGGACTAGACATAAAGGCAGCCCATTAATAGTTTAAATTTAGATTACCAGAATATGCATGACTGTTTTAAGATCATTTTCTCTGGGAAGGAAAGGAGTTGGCATATCCTTTAAAGCCAATGAAAAGTAACTCTAGCTGTTGCCTCACTTGGAGAAAGATTGGAGAGAGATTGGAGAGAGATGAAAATTGAGAAATTTACTCCATAACTTTCTATCTTCTCCTTTATAAAAGTGTAGTTCCATTCAGAACAAAATCTACCCTAACTCTGGAATTATGCACCGTCACAAAGAACATCTTCATTTTGGTTGATTCCAAATTCAATATATGAACTCACTAAGTTCAATTCATTATCAACTGCAGGCAGATATTCAAGAGAACCACTCTATTATCTGAAGATGTTTCAGAGAATACATGTCTGGATGCATCTATGTACTGACAACCTGCTCCAAACCTCCATATTTGGAGGTATTCAGATATTAAAAAGCAGTGGAGATCAAATGGAGGGACCTCATATACCAGTGTATAGTTTAAGCACAAAGTGTTTCCAAATAATAATATCTCCCATTCTCAAAAATTTCAGTACAGTAATCCAGGTGGAATATAATGGCTGATACTATTATTTGAAGGACTGTCTGTTGCCGGTCACATCTACCCGGCTCACCAGAGCAGGGAGACAAGGAATGTTGAGGGTTCCATCTCCTAGGGAGATACACCTAGTGGGACCCAGAAGAAGGGCCTTCTGTATGGTGGCCTCCTCTCTCTGGAACATCATTCCCCCAGAGATTAAAATGGTCTCCACTCTAACACTCTTCCAGAAGGCACTGAAGACCTGGTTCTGCCAGTGGGCCTGGGGAAACCACAGTGGGATAAAGTCCATTAAATGGCTTATGTGATCTATTGTTGCCAGGGCGGGTTTTTTAAAATTATATTATTTTATTAATTTATAATATGATTCTCTTTTTTAATTAGATTTATTGTTTTTATATGAAGTTTTTATATTCTTGTAAGCTGCCTTGAGTCGCCATATGCGAATAGATGACAATATAAATTTCCTAAATAAATAAATAAAAGCCTTTTTAAAATTGAAAAAGAAAAGAAGAGTCATATCTCCTCTGTCAATGTCCAAAGACAATACAATTATTAATTTCATTTTTTACTGTTACTAATAACAAGCTAATGGCTCCATCATGACCAAAAAGCTGTTTAAAAGATTTTAGATAGAGGAAGATAGAAAACTACTTCACATCCAGTCAAATGTTTGTAGTTCTAACTGGGAACTACCTGTCAGATTAATTGGAACTCTACTTCACCAGGATTTGGAAAGGTTTAAATAGAAGAGTAACTGAATAAGTGATATGCACTTCTTTTGCTTGGTACCTATAATTTTATTCCTTTTAATGATTGAGGATGTACAGATAGTCTTCATTTGATGACGGCTCAAAGTTACAATGTACCCTCACAAAAGATTCCGATTGCTTCCCTCCCATAGTTACGTGACAGCATTTTGGACCCTTGGCAGTCAGTTACAGTGTCTCCTAGCCACATGGCCACAATTTGCTGTTTTCCTCTGGGACAGGGGTCTGCAAAGTCGGCTCTTTTAAGACCGGTGGACTTCAACTCCCAGAATTCCCCAGCCAGCTATGCTGGCTCGGGAACTCTGGGAGTTGAAGTCCACCGGTCTTAAAAGAGCCGACTTTGCGGACCCCTGCTCTGGGAGAATGGATTCACTTAATATGACTCATTTAACAATCACATGATTCACTTAAAAATCATGGTGATTCACTTTATTATGGTTGTAAAATCAAGCCAGGTCAGGTGGTGACCTGCTTAACAATCACAAGGATTTATGATGGAAATTCTGGGTTCATTATTGTCATTAAATAAGGGCTACCTGTAATACAGTATTAAACATTTATTTATTTTAGTCACTAAAAAGTATACTTGGATTATTTTATTTTGTCATGACCTTGGTGAGCATCTCCTTTGCAATCTAAAAATTTAGGGAAATAGATACTTGGTAACTTTGAGATGGTCTCATTTCCATTTATTATTAATATTGCTATGGTGCCTTCCAGTCAGTCTTGTCTCTTGGCAAGTGCCTGGATACGTTTTTGCAGGTTTTTTGGCAAGATTTCAGTAGTGGTTTGCCATTGCCTGCATCCTAGAACTCAGAGAGAAAGAGTGACAGAGTCACCAGGTGGCTTCATGTCTAAGGCAGGACTAGAGCTCATGGTCACCTGGTTTCAAGGCTAACGCCTTAACTACCAAACTACTCCTTAACCTTGATCGTCTCAATTATGGTAGAATTAAACAATGGATTTCAGGGACAAGAGATGAACTTGCCCTTGGCAAATTCCAGTGAAATGAGGCAATTTAAAAGGAGTGTGAGTAATGATGATTCAGAACCTATATAAGTTAGTCAATACCCCCTCCCACATGGAATTGAACAGAATTAAACAGAAGAATGCTGAATATTTTCTGGCTTTGAAATGATCCGCCCACCATCATCTCTTTGGGATTCCATGATTGACAGGAAGGTGAAGGTCTTCCTTTCTTTGTATATTCCTACTCTTGAACAGTCTTTGCTCCTTATCTTGCGTTATGTTATATTCTTGGCTATTCTGTGACATCTATCTCATGTTAATTTGCTATTATGCTACTTTTTTATTGTGCCTTGGAATAAGGCAAACCTGCTCATACAGTCATCGTTGCTTTGGAATCTAAAAGAATCCAAACTTCTAGTCTGTTGGACAGGGACACAGCAATACAGAGTCTGAGGCCTTGCACAGCACTGATCCTTTAACTCAGGGGTCTCCAACCTTTGCAACTTTAAGTCTGAAGGACTTAACAAAGCAAATTAACAAAGCAAATTCTCCAGCCAGCTTTGCTTAACTTAGCAAAGCTGGCTGGAGAATTCTGGGAGCTGAAGTCCTTCAGACTTAAAGTTGCAAAGGTTGGAGACCCCTGCTTTAACTGGAGAGGCTGCAACTGGATCTGAGATCTTCTACATGAAAGCATCTGCTCTACATTTGAATTGCAGCTCTTCCACCTTGGGACATAATCCTGTGCAAGTCTTCACCAAAATTATGACACGCACTTAGTTCAGTGAGATTTATACTGAACCTTGCAGGTGAAATCCATCATCACTTTATAATAGGGTATCTTTCTTCTCCAACTTTCTTCAATTCCCATGTGCTCAAGATTTGTTCCAAAGAATTGAGATTAGATTTGGAAAGTTTAGAAGAGGAAATGTTTCTCCCAGATCACTGGAAAGTACTGTATAATTCAATGGAACTTAACTATTACACAGGATTGCACCCTTAGTTCAGGATTTCACAATTTAACATTACTCCTTTTGTAATAAAACCATGAACATAAGGTATCAAAAACTCCTTTTTAATGAGAGAAGAAAGAGGTACAAAAATACTTTGCCTATTATATTATCATCTTTGAGCCACATAATTTTAAGCAGTGAAAAATTAGGCAGAAATGACATCAGAGCTCAATAACAAGAGCCAAGATTACTTCAGTGAAAATGTTGTGCTAAAGGCTTTCTTAAGGTTTCTCAAAAGTTTTCAGCCTTTGCAAAAATTGTCCCATTTTTCTACCTCATTCTTAAGAAGCTGTATAAAGCCTTTAGCATTTATATGAGTAGCATTTTTTAGGGTATTTTTGGAGGGGGTGGGCAAAGTGACAGAGCACAGTTGTTTTTATCTACCGGTAAATTTCCTCTGTGGGAGGAGCTGCAGTATATTGTCTTTCTATGAATTTGAATAAAAGTTGTGAGAAGACAGGAAGCCTGCTGGAGAAAGGTGTTGGGGAAATGATATAAACCCTTATAAAACATCCACACAACCTCCTCATTACTAAGGCAAGAATTTCCCATCAGTAGATGGGAATGAGAATGTCACCAATCTGTTTTTATTGGGGAGGGGGGAATATCATATGTGTGAGAGAATCAAGTCATTTATTTTGCTTCCAATAATATTGAACAAGTGCGGCAGACATTTTTAGCCTAGCACTATGTGCAACTCTGTGATTTTAAGAAAAGTTAATACAGTATCTTTGGGGGTTTTCTCTTTCTTCAAAGCAACACCATTAATTTAGATATTACCCTGATAAGAAAAAGTGCCGGAAGAAGAGATTCCATATATTCTCATTAAGTAAATAAGCAGAAGCAATTGGGAGCCCGTCCCCTTCTCAAGAGTGGCCGGAGGGATCGTGGTGCTGCCACAGGAATGTTCTAGGAAAATGGATCATTATATAGTCAAGGCTGATTGATGATTTCTATATTATTTGATCAATGACCATTTTTCTTTTTTTTCCCCTTTCTTTTTTTTTTAAATCAACCCAACATATGATTCCATAATTCATTTTAACATTACTGGAATAAGATGACTTACAACTGTGTTATTTGCTCACTAAATAAGCAGATGTCAAAATGTGCCTGGAGATCTGCAACATTCTTCATTCTCTGAATGTTAAGAACCAGCCTCAAATAGATAGATAGATAGATAGATAGATAGATAGATAGATAGATAGATAGATAGATAGATAGATAGATAGATAGATAGATAGATAGATAGATAATTGTTATTTGAATCCCAGTGGGGTGTGGCCAACTGATGAGAACTAATAAGCTCAAAATAGATCTATCTTGGTCTCTCAAATTTAAATTTATTGATCAGCTCATAAAACTAACACACACACACACACACATATATATATATACATTTGTGTACCTTGCACATGACACATGTGTGCTAGGCACAAAATTAGTATGTATTCTATTATCAGAAGTCCTTGTGAACATTGTGTGAAAGTTTGGTGTAAATCGGTGCAGTAGTTTTTGAGATTAGTGGATTCGTACAAACTATTTTACATTTTTATTTATATAGACTAGCTATACCCGGCCACGCATTGCTGTGGCCCAGTCTGGTTAAATGGCCAACCAATCTGTGTGTAGATCTACACCTGCGCACCTGCACACATACACACAACCACCACATAACCCCCAATCTACCTACCTACCTACCTACCTACCTACCTACCATATTTCTCCCTTTCTATCTATCCCTCTACCTACCTACCTACCTACCTACCTACCTGTCTTTCTTCCTTTCTCCCTCTATCTACTTACCTACCTACTGTATTTCTCCCTCTCTATCCCTCTACCTACATATCTACTGTATTTCTCCCTCCCTCTCTATTCCTCTACCTACCTACCTACCTACTATATTTCTCCCTATCTATCTATACACCTACCTACCCAGTGGTGGGTTTCTGCAGGCTCGCACCTACTCGAAAGAACCGGAGGGTGACATTTAGAGAGCCGGTGAGAGGGGGTTCCACCGGTGGACCCAGAAGTAAGTCTGGCCTGCCTCTGCCAGTAACCCAATGGGAAGGAAAAGAAAGGAAGGCAGAAAGTAGGAAAGGAAAGGAAAGAAAGGAAAGAAAGAAAGAAAGAAAGAAAGAAAGAAAGAAAGAAAGAAAGAAAGAAAGAAAGAAAGAAAGAAAGAAAGAAAGAAAGAAAGAAAGAGACTTTATCATCACAATTGAGCCCAAAATTTTGGTTGCTAATCAAGAGCGTTGTTAAATGAGTTTCACCACATTTTACAAGTTGGCCACTCTCACGCTGTCACATGACTGCCAAGCCAAGTCCACAAAATAGGCCACACCTACAGAGTAGGTTCTTAAAAAAATTGAAACCCACCACTGCTACCTACCTACCTACCTACCTACTGTATTTCTCCCTCTCTGTCTATCCCTCTACCTACCTACCTACCGTATTTCTCCCTCTCTATCTATCCCCCTACCTACCTACCTACTGTATTTCTTCCTTTCTCCCTCTATCTACCTACCTACCTACTGTATTTCTCCCTCTCTATCTATCACTCTACCTACCTACCTACCTACCTACCTACCTACCTACCTACCTACCTACTGTATTTCTTCCATTCTCCCTCTATCTACCTGCCTACCTACTGTGTTTCTCCCTCTCTATCCCTCTACCTACATACCTACTGTATTTCTCCCTCTCTATCTATCCCCCTACCTACCTACCTACCAACTGTATTTCTTCTTTTCTCCCTCTATCTACCTGCCTAACTACTGTATTTCTCCCTCTCTATCTATCCCTCTACCTACCTATATACTGTATTTCTCCCTCTCTATCTATCCACCTACCTACCTACATACCTACCTACTGTATTTCTTCCTTTCTCCCTCTACCTACCTACCTACCTACTGTATTTCTCCCTCTCTATCCCTCTACCTACATACCTACTGTATTTCTCCCTCTCTCTCTATTCCACTACCTACCTACCTACCTACCTACTGTATTTCTCCCTATCTATCTATACACCTACCTACCTACCTACCAGTGGTGGGTTTCTGCAGGATCTACCTACCTACTGTATTTGTTCTTTTCCCCCTCTATCTACCTACCTACCTACTGTATTTCTCCCTCTCTATCTATCCCTCTACCTACCTACCCACTGTATTTCTCCCTATCTATCTATCTCCCTACCTACCTACCTACTGTATTTCTCCCTATCTATCTATCCCCCTACCTACCTACCTACTGTATTTCTCCCTCTCTATCTATCACCCTACCTACCTACCTACCTACCTACCTACTGTGTTTCTCCCTCTCTATCTATCCCTCTATCTACCTACCTACCTACTGTATTTCTCCCTCTCTATCTATTCCCCTATCTACCTACCTACTGTAATATAATAATACAATAGTAGAGTTGGAAGGGACCTTGGAGGTCATCTAGTCCAACTCCCTGCCTAGACAGGAAACCCCATACCATTTCAGACAAATGGCTATCCAGCATCTTCTTAAAGACTTGCAGTGTTGGGGCATTCACAACTTCTGGAGGCAAATTGTTCCACTGATTAATTGTTCTAACTGTCAGGAAATTCCTCCTCAGTTCTAAGTTGCTTCTCTCCTTGATTAGTTTCCACCCATTGCTTCTTGTTCTGCCCTCAGGTGCCCTGGAGAATAGCTTGACTCCCTCTTCTTTGTGGCAACCCCTGACATATTGGAAGGCTGCTATCATGTCTCCCCTAGTCCCTTTTTTATTAAACTGTATTTCTCCCCCTCTCTCTCTCTCTGGGCTCTCTATGAGTTTGCTATCTCAGTGCCTTCTTTTGGCCCTAAGAGACCTCCATACGAGGCCTCTTCCAACAATGACTGTTGGAAAGCAGCCTGATGGGCGGGGCTACAGGGAGGTGAAAACATGATCAGTGGGTACATTTTACATTTGTGTACCTTGCACATGACACATGTGTGCTGGGCCCAAAATGAGTACGTATTTTATTATCGGAAGTCCTTGGAAACATTGTGTGAAAATTTGAGGTAAATCGGTCCAGTAGTTTTTGAGATTAGCGGCTTTGTACAAACTATTTTACTTTTTTATTTATATAGATATTCGAGAGTCTCCATCCTAAGCAACCAGGAGTACCCTTGGAAGGCAGAGTTACAACTAAAACAAACAGGGATGAACTCTCTACACAGCTTAGAGCTACCAAACTGAGGAGTGAGTATATTTAGCTGGTTTTAAATAAGCCCTTAGCAGGAAAATAAATGAAAAGGGTGTCCAGTGGATCAATGGATGCTTTGTCAATAACAAGCTTGATTAAAAAGTGATTAAGAGAGTAGAGGTAACAAAACTGAATGACAGACAGCCCCTGGAGCCATGGAGAAACAGCAAGTGCTTTTGAAAGGTGGAAGCAGCAAACACAGTAGTGATCATGATAAGACAGATGACAATAAACAGCATGCAATGATAGCAAATAGCATCAAAGTCAAGTTTTATTCCTACGGAGGAATGAAGTAGAAATGAAACAAAAACAAAAAAGCTGCTATCCTTATTAAAGCAGTAGCTAACTTTATAATACCATATGCAATTCTTTGCAATGTATTTTTGGTCGTTTATTTAGTTGAGGATATTTTATAGTTGTGCCAATGTTCTGCCAAGGACTCCAAATACCCATAGAATTTATGTCTTTAGTGAAATGTAACAGATTCAAGGATGTTGCAGTGACTGCTTCCTTATCTCTTCTCTTTTCTGCAGTTAAGTACGGGATCAGCTTGTTAGAATAACAATTAAAGTCTTGGCACCTCCCATATATCAAAGCTGCTATGCTGTATTTCAAAGAATGTTACTGTAAAGTCTTTGCACTTTGAATAATATTGTGTCTTCTTTCTTATCTTGCACCCTTATCAGTTGTAAACTAATTATCTGAGGTCTCTAGATTGTGGATATGCTTAAAATATCTTTGATCAATATTCTATATAAGATCTATGTAACCCTGGAACTCTTGTTCTTCTTCAAGAGACCAATGACTTCCTGCTACTTTCTAGCTTTAGAAATAATAAAATGATTACTGGATTCTCTCCAGTTGTTTATCATTTTGAGAGTGAGTATTCCACCATGTTTCATTTTTATACCACAGTCCTATCTATCTCAAGACCTCAAAATGCCATTGTGTTCTGTGGCAACACTTAATAATAGCTGTTGCACAGCCTGAAAAATGTTTATTGTCATCATTATGAGAAAGAGAAAGGCAAAGAAGAGAAAGAGAATTTCTCAAGGTCATCTAGAAGAGCAGTGGAACAAATGGAACTGAAATATTCAAGGATAAGGACCATCATCTAGTAGCTAGACATGGAACCAATGGACAAATTAAAAGTGAAAACACCTGTAACAGTCCAACAATTATATACAATTTAAGTGTTACCATAAACTGCGTGTAGTGATTCCCTTATTAGAATAATAGAATCACAAATTCAAAGAATTGGAAAAGGCACTTTATACCATAAAATGTAACCGTCAGTAAAGGAATCCAAATAAAGAATCTCAGACAGATAGTGGCCCAAATGCTATTTAAACATAACCAATAATGGGGAAGTAAGACATGGTGGCTCAGTGGCTAAGACGCTGATCTTGTCGATCAGAAAAGTCGGCAGTTTGGTGGTTTGAATCCCTAGTGCTGCGTAACAGAGTGAGCTCCATTACTTGTCTCAGCTTCTGCCAACCTAGCAGTTTGAAAGCATGTAAAAATGCAAGTAGAAAAATAGGGACCTTTGTTGGGAAGTTAACAGTGTCCTGTGCACGTTCGGTGTTTAGTCATGCTGGCCACATGACCATGGAGATGTCTCCAGACAGCGCTGGCTCTTCAGCTTTGACATAGAGATGAGCACCGCCCCCTAGACTAGGGGGCAAACCTTTAACTTGTTAATAATGGGGAACTAGCATCTTACTAAGTACTGGTAATTGGAATCATTTGCCAAATTACTCTTATTGATTGGAAGTTTCTTAAATTGTGCAAATCTGCATTCCTATAACTTAAATAACATTATTTTGTGTCCAGCACCCAGGAATGCTAGCAATGAGGTCTTGGATTTTTTTTTTCCCTTGTGACATTCTTTCACATATTTGAACAGCATCCACATCACATACTGTACTCCTTCATTTCTTTTTAGTTCCTATTCCCAAAATTATTTGTCAGAATTTGTCTCAATTTCATTGAATCTTTTATAAAGTGTGGAGAGTAGTGGAGGATGGATCTGGCCAAAACAGAATCCAGTAGAAAATTTCCTTCTCATCCTTTGTGGATGAAGCCTAAATCCTTTGTCCCCCCCCCCTCCCCATGTCACACTGCTGGCTCATATTTCATTTGCAAACAATTACTATTCAATTAATCTATTGAGAGGAGCTGTTTGTGTTAATTTCATGGAGCCTACATTCAAACAAACAAAATTTTCCTAGTTTTTTTAAAGGTCACTCAAATTCTGTCCCACTGTAAGTATACTTTTTAAGTTTAAAAAAAATAAGCTTATCTAAAAATAACTAAAATACACTGGTGAAAGTTATGGTAAAATACTCATCACTGCAATAATGTGAGGGAACAAATTTGGTCAAAGAAGAAAATGAATTACTTTTTTAGAAAAAGATTATACATATATAATCTTTAACAAATTCTAAAATTAATAGCCATTATTAGCCATGATGACTAGAAATTCTTGGAAATGATGTCCCAAATAATTTGGAGAAGTTTGGAAAGGCTGAAAAAGACTATAGGCAAAATTAGGTAATCAATGTGCATCCATCTGTTCAAATGGACATTACACTAATAAGAAAAAAGATGTTGAGTACAGGGAATGTAGCAAATATGATCAGGGGACTGGAAGCTAAAACATACAAAGAATGGTTGCAGGAATTGAGTATGTCTACTTTAATGAAAAGAAGGACTGTGGGTGATATGATAGCAGTATTCCAATATCTAACAGGCTTCCACAAAGAACAGTGTCAACCTATTCTCCAAAGTACTGAAGGCAGGACAAGAAGCAATAGATGAAAAATAATTAAGGAGAGAAGCAACCTAGAACTAAGGAGAAATTTCCTAACACTGAGAACAATAAATCAATGGAATGTCTTGCCTTCAGAAGTTGTTGGTGCTCCATCACTGGAGGTTTTCAAGAAGAAATTGGAAGCTATTTTTCCAGAATAATATAGGGTCTCTTGCCTGAGCAGCAGGTTGGACTAGAAGACCTCCAAGGTCCCTTCCAACTATATAGTTCTGTTATTCTGAAATCTGGTGGCCTCCATATGTTTTTAATTTTATCTCCCATCAACACTAGCCAACATGGTCAATAGCAATGTTGAGCATCATATGCCAAAACATTTCAAATGTATTCATACTTAATAAATAGGCACTTTCACCCATTTACAAATGCATATTTTTAAAGATATGCATGTTAAAATACATTTTCTCAAAATATGAATATTAGTAACCTTATTATGGTCATTGGTGTAGAGAGTATGAAAAATGCAAGAATGGTTACCTAGGCAAAAGGAGCTTAAACACATCTAAGGTCCCGAGTGGTAAGACAATATTTTGAAGCAATTCAGGCAGATGCCTCCCTGATACACTGGAGTATAAGCAGGGAAGCAAGTACAGCAAAATCAGATTTACAAGAATTCTATTATTATAGCCAGGTTCAATGAAAGCAGTTTTAGCCTTCCTGTGGAGATGATTTTCTGACCTGATCTTCCTAGAGGGGCTGACACTGAGCAGCATTGACTATGAATATTTGCATGCATCTTGGTATAAAGAATGATGTCTCAACCTTCTGAGATGCAGGGAAATTTCATTACTACTTTATTTTAATCCATCAGTTAGTTTAGATCATTAGCTTTTACCGGGAGTGTATTTCAAAATATTTTACTACTATTCAGTGGGTTTGGCTAGATGTGGGCATGTGACTGAGTGGGCATGGTCAACTTGACATCACTCACACACACTCAGTCACATGGCCCCCTCACCAAACCATGCCCACCAAAACAGTGGTGAAAAGTTTTGACATGGGTGGGGGGGCCAGCTTCGCTGGAGCTAAGGGGGTGCCTGCAAACTATCCAGTAAGAAAACAAAAGTTTTTGTTCTCAACGGCCCCCAGGAACACTCTGCAGGTTTCAGGAGGGCTGGGGGAAGGTAAAAACGCCCCCGTCTTTGTGAAAAATTGGGCATTTTTCCCTTCCCCGAGCCCTGCAGAAGCCTGCAGAGTATTCCTGGGGGCTGGAAAAAGGGGGAAATGCCTCTGCCCACCCCTCATTCAACTTGCTGCTCAACCTACCTACCTCCTTCACCCAAAGCCTCGCACCACATCATGAGGCTGAAGTTGGAATTTCTTTTTTCCCCTGTTGCGTACCTTGGCAACAGGACTATTTCTCTTTGCCTCCTTTTCCAGATAATAAAACTTGCCAGCAATGGCAGTGAGGACTGAGTGAACCAGTTCAGGGGTGTGGCCAGGCTGCCATTACTACCAGTTCAGAAAGGTACATCAGATTTTTACTACCTATTCAGGCAAACCAGACCGAATAGGTAGAAACCCACCTCTGGATGTCACAGAAGTTCAACTGATCCTAAGAACAGGCCTCAACAGCTGCCAAAATGAGATATTGTTCTTGGCACTATTAAACTGGAGGACACTGAATGGCACAACACAAAGCATAATAGAACTGGACAACCCCAAACATGTGGCATCAATTGTGGCCAGAACAAATATGCAATACTTACTGAATTATCATGGGAATCAGGCATTTATTTATTATATTGGACTGCATTTCACTGTTAGCAGCTCAGAATGCTACATATGTTCCTATACTCGTGTGACCAAAATTATGGGGGTGGGAATGAGAGATTGGTCCAAGGCCATCCATTTAACTTCACAGTTGAGGGAATGCTAGAATGTGAGAAGAATAAAATTAACAAGCAATGACTCACTAAATTGGAAACGGAACTAGATGTGCTTCTCATTTTGGTTGATCTTAATAACTACTGCAATAGCTGCTGGCACAGAACATAACTATTTGCCTGATGGTCAGGCCTGCTCAGAGTTCATCAGAATAACACATATTTTATAAAAGCAGAACCAGCTGCCAATAGTCTCTTGGGTTCAGTTCAAGATGCCGATTATAACCTATACAGTAAAACTATATGCAGCTTGGGCCCTTGTTATATTTGGCAGCACCTTCTCTGGGTAGAATTTGTTCAATTATACAATCTAACCAAGACAGGACATTTATCTCGAGACATGGCAGGGGAAACCTGGAGAATGATATTCTCAACAGTAGCATTGGGTAATACTTCATTTCTTGAAATGAGGCTAGCTTCTACTTTTTTATGCTTTAGGAAGCAGATTAAAATCATTCCCATTTGCAGAGCATTGGTTGTAAGCCACTTAAAGTCATTCATGCAAGGCACCTAAATAAACAAAGAAATAAAGTTACTACCCAGCTATGGATTTTAGATTTATTTTTATTTCATGAATTAACACAGCTCTGTATTGCTTTACATTGAGTCTTTGATGTTTTAAAAAAAATCTGGGCAAATAAAGGCAACAGGGAAAACAGCTATGTATATCTGAAAATCACAAAGAAATTCAGGCACGCAACTTGGGCGTCCTCCTAGATGCCAGGCTGTCAATGGAGGACCATGTGACAGCCGTGGCCAGGGGGGCGTTCAACCAGGTTCGCCTGGTGCGCCAGTTGCATCCCTTATTGGACCGGGACGCCCTTCGCACAGTCACTCATGCGCTTGTGACGTCCCATCTAGACTACTGTAACGCTCTCTACATGGGGCTCCCCTTGAGATGCACCCAAAGTCTGCAGCTGGTCCAAAATGCGGCCGCGCGGGCAGTTCTGGGAGTTTCTAGATACTCCCACTTAACACCGCTCCTGCGCAGGCTGCACTGGCTGCCTGTGGACTTTCGGGTGCGTTTCAAGGTGTTGGTCATCATCTTTAAAGCGCTCCATGGCACAGGACCTAGTTATTTGCGGGATCGTATCCTGCCCCATACATCCCTTTGGCTGATTCGCTCTCACAGAGAGGGACTTCTCCGGGTGCCGTCCACTAGACAATGCCAGCAGGTGACGCCCAGGGGAAGGGCCTTCTCTGTGATGGGCCCGACCCTTTCGAATGACCTTCCCCCTGATATCAGAACGACCATGGACCTCCGCTCCTTCCGCCAGAAACTCAAAATGCACTTGTTCCATCTAGCCGGCTTGGCCTAATTTCATGCTGCTCGCCCCAGTCTGTGATTGTAAATGATTTTATTCGGTTTTATGGGGTTAGTTTTTAAATTTTATAAATTTGTACAGGGGATTCTTTAATTTGATTTTAACTTTGTATGTATTGTTTTGATTTTAGTAGTTTTAATTTTTACCTGTACACCACCCCAAGTCCCTTCGGGGAGAGGGGACGGTCTAGAAATCAAATTAAATAAATAAATAAATTCTGTGGGATGTAATCCCAGCCTACCAAGAAAGTCATATTGAGGAAGAGCTATAGATGTATTGCATGAAAGGTTCTAACTCACTCCCACATCTGACAAAATGGCAGCCTAACTATGCTTGCAGAACATACAGCAATGTAACTCTGGACTAATGCACAGAACCCAACTTGCACCTTCTCCATTGTTTTCTTATATCCACATAATACATGAACTTCCCACAATTTACATATAATTTACTATTGCATCAGGGCAGACACAAAGTCACACTCACACATACAAAATCACATAGGTTTTAAGGAGGCGCAGCAGTTGGTTCATCTCCTAAACTCTTTTGTGCTAACCAATAGATGTGAACTATTCACTCTTAAATAAAGGGAGCTTTTTCCAAGTACAATATTGTGATGGGAGATTGTGGGTGAGCTTGGAAAAGATTGGAAGGGAAAATAGATACAGAACTCCAGACATAGAAGATGGATTATTGGCAGCTTGTTTCAGAAAAGGTGGCTCAAGCCAAGTAGCAAATCGTTTTGAATGATTTGCCATAATTAACTTGCTATAAATGAGAGGATGGATTTCTTTTACTGTTATGTATGCGGAGAGAGAGAGAGTCCAGACCCGGTCAAATCCAACGGTTTTATTGGAACAAGCAACAGAACAGCACAAGACGGCAACGAACAGTAAGTAGAACCAAAAAGCGCGAGTTCCCTCTCTGACAGCTCTTTTATTCAGAGCTGTCAGATGGGGAGCCAATCGGCGCGTCTCCCACTCTCGGCTGCAGCCAGTCGCGTCTTGGCCAATCAGACGCGACTGGCTGTTGCCGGGGGATTTGAATAGCTGTCAATACTCAACACTCCTTCCGCCCCAGCGAGTACGCATGCGGGCCCATTAGCATACGTACTCGCTGAGGTAGGCGGGGCTGCGTCGGCTCCGCCCCGAACGCCTCAGTCCATCGGCAGACGGCGAGGGAGGAGGACGTGTCCGTAGAAGCTCCTCCCTGCCGGGGGTGTAGCTCCGGACTGCATCATCGCGGCCCAGCCTTTCTCCGGAAGCCTTCGGATCAGGTAGGACGCTGCGAGGGGGCGTGCCGCGCGGGGCGGAGTTGGACTCAAGCCCCCGGCGTGCGGGGGGACGGGTAGGCCGGGCCTGAGTGGGCCTGTTGGAATTTGGTGACTGGTTTTACTGTCTTTGACGGCGGTGACACCGCTAGGTCTGGGCGACCCAGGCAGGGCTGATCAACGTCTGGCAGCCCCGGGTAACGTCCAGGGGAGTGGGGACGACCCAGGCAGGGCTGTTCGAGCTCCGGCAGGCCCGGGTAACGTCCAGGGGAGTGGGGACGACCCAGGCAGGGCTGTTCGAGCTCCGGCAGCCCCGGGTAACGTCCAGGGAAGTGGGGACGATCCAGTCAGGGCTGTTCGAGCTCCGGCAGCCCCGGGCAACGTTCGGGAGCGGCTTCGGGTGCGTCAGCTGGCCGCGGAGTGCCGTCGAAACGCGTCGACCTGCGGTGGGCTTCAGGTCCATCGTCCGGGCCCCCAGGCGGCATATGGTCCTCCAGGGTTGGGGGACGGTGCCTTAATTGATCCACATGGCGCCGCCACTCGGTCCCGTCAGGTCGTCCAACCCTGTAAGAGCAGGGGTCCGTTAGTCCGGTGATGATTGCGGGGACCCACCGTGGATCCCCCGCGAAGTTGCGGGCGAGGACGGGGTTGCCCACGCTTAACGAACGGGGAGGGGGAACCCCCAGATTGCACGGCTGCACCGCGTTATAGAGGGGGTGCAGTCTGTCCATTTCGGTTCTCAGGCGGCGGCCCATCAGCAGTTCCGCGGGGCTTTTCCCTGTTGCCGGACAAGGTGTAGAGTGCTGACCCATAAGGTAAGCATCTACCCTTGTGGCCCAATCTCCCCTATCCATCCTGCCGAGAGCCTCCTTGGCCGAGCGGATGGCCCGTTCTGCCTGGCCGTTGGCGGCAGGGTGATAGGGGGCAGTGGGCGCGTGACGGATCCCCCGGGAGGCCAGGAATTCTTGGAAGGTGGTGGAGTGGAATTGGGGCCCGTTGTCGGAGACCAGGGTGTCCGGCAACCCGTGCGTAGCGAACAGGCGCCGGAGCGCGCGCACGGTGCTCCCTGCCGTGGTGGAGGTCATGAGAACGACCTCCGCCCAGTGGGAGTAGGCGTCCACCACCACCAAGAAGGACTGGCCGTGGAACGGGCCGGCGAAATCGATATGGATGCGGGACCAAGGGGACCTGGGGGCATCCCAGTCCCGGTGGGGAGTCGAGGCCGGGGCAGGGCGAGAGGTTTGGCACGCCTGGCATGCGCTAACGAAGGCGGCCACCTCGTCGTCCATGCGCGGCCACCAGACATAGCTCCGGCCCAGGGCCTTCATGCGAGCTATGCCTGGGTGGGTGGCATGGAGGGCTTCGAGTACCTGACGGCGTAAGGGAGGGGGAATGATGACCCGGTCCCCCCAGAGCAAGCATCCGCTGTGGAGCGACAGCTCCAGCTGACGGGTCTTGAAGGGCCGGAACTCGGCAGGCAGGGCCTCCGAGGGCCACCTCCGCAGAACCCAGGTGGAGACCCGGGAGAGGATGGGGTCGGCCCTGGTCAGCGCCGCCACGTCCGTGGACGTGAGAGGGAGGCCCGAGTCGGCCACGGCCAGAACGGAGAGGGCCGGTACCGGCTCCTGGTCCGCTCGGGGGAGGGGGTAGCGGCTGAGGGCCTCTCCGTGCCCTAGCTGCTTGCCCGGACGGTAATGCAGCGTGTACTCGTATGCTGCCAGGAACTCCGTCCATCTGGTCATCCTGGGCGAGAGGATGGGTGGGGTGGGCCGGTCGCCGGCCAGAAGCCCAAGGAGCGGCTTATGGTCGGTGAAAACGGCGAAGGAACGGCCGTACAGGTACTCGTGGAATTTTTTTATTCCGGACACTACAGCCAGAGCCTCCTTGTCTATCTGGCTGTAGTTGCGCTCCGCCGGAGACAGAGTCCGGGAATAAAAGGCAATGGGGGCCTCCGAGCCATCGGGCAGGACATGGCTCAGGACCGCCCCCAGACCGAAGGGGGAGGCGTCAGATGCCAACGTCAAGGGCATGCTGTCAGAATACTGAACCAGCACGGCTCGTGATGTCAGCATCTCTTTGACAGCCGCGAACGCATGCGCTTCGTGGCTTCCCCAGCGCCAGGCCGCCGAGCGATCGAGCAATCGATGGAGCGGCTCGGCTAGTGACGCCTTGTGGGGGATGAAAGGCGCGTAGAAGTTAACCAGGCCGAGGAACGCTTGCAGCTCTGTCTTAGAGCTAGGCGTGGGGGCGCTGTGAATCGCCTCGACCTTGGACGGGGTGGGGCGGATCCCTTGGGCATCGACTACGAAGCCCAGGAATTCGACCCGTGGCACAGCAAATTTGCACTTGCTGAGCTTTAATTTGAAGCCCGCGCCCCTGAAAATGAGAAGGACCTTCCGGAGTACTTCGGCGAGGTCTGAGACGCTGGATGCAGCTATCAGGATGTCATCGAAATACGGAACGACGCCCGGGAGTCCATGGAGCAGGCGCTCCATGAGGCTCTGGAAGATCCCCGGGGCAACGGAGACGCCGAATTGGAGGCGGCGGCAGCGAAAAGCTCCTCAGTGGGTGACGATGGTCTGCGCTTCAGCCGCATCGTCGTCCACCGGTAGCTGCTGGTAGGCCTGAGCCATAGCCAGCTTCGCGAAGATGCACCCCCGCCCCAAGGAGTGGAGCAGGTGCTGCACCACCGGAACTGGATATGGGTTCGCCTGAAGCCCGCGGTTGATCGTCGACTTATAGTCGGCGCAGATGCGTATGGACCCGTCGGGCTTGATGGGGACCACGATTGGGGTCTCCCATTTCGCCTGGTCAAGGGGTTCCAATACGCCTTGCGCTACAAGACGATCAAGCTCCGCGTCAACACGCGGCTTCAGTGCGAACGGCAGCCTGCGGGCCTTGAGCCGAATTGGGGCAACCTGGGGGTCGAGGTTTAAGGAGACAGGGGTGCCCTTGTAGGTGCCCAGTGCACCATCGAATACGTCCAGGAAGTCAGCGAGCACGGCCTCCACGGGTGAGGTGGTAGGCACCTGGTGCACCCGCTGGACCGAGAGGCCTAGGGTGGGAAACCAGTCAAGGCCTATGAGCGCTGTGAGGGGGCGCTCAACCACCAAGATGGGCAGGAGGCCGGCGAATCGTCCATACTGGATGCGGACATTGTGCTGACCCATCACAGTAATGGGGTTGCCCTGGTAGTCCCGGAGCAACATCTCGGGCTGGGACAGGTCCTTGGCCATAAGGGCGGGACAGAGGCCCTTCAGCTGTGGCCATGAGATGAGGGACCGGGACGACCCCGAGTCAACCTCCATTGACAGCGCGCGGCCTTCTAGGAGCAAGGAGGTGGAAAGTCGCCTACGGTCATCCGGGGTCAGAGGAACGGAGTCCCGGATCTCGGACAGAGCGAAACAGTCGGCCCCGGAACGTGGACGGCGAGCCTGGCGGCGCTGGTCATAGGTTGAGGTCGGCGCGGCCTGGGCGGTCATCGAGCGGGTCTCCGGTGGTGGGGCTAGAGCGGGCAGGCTGGCACGGCAGGCACGGGCGATGTGGCCCTTCCTATTGCATCTACGGCAGACGGTAGCCCAGAATGGGCAATAGCCCCTAGCATGGCCGCCGCCGCACCCGATGCAGGCGGCAGTAGGTGGGCGGGAAGCTTGGGTTCTGGCACGGCCACGGTTGGAGGCCTGCACGCGAGCCACTCGGTCGTAGTCAGCGCAGTCTTCCAGCGGGTCGAGGGGAGCGAGCTCGTCGATCAGGCAGGCCCTAGGGGAGGGCTGCCCCGCGGCGAATTCGGAGGTGGTGGCGTCTGCCAACTCCGCGGCCCTGGCCTCTTCCACGGCCTGCTCCAGGGTGACATCCGCGCGGGCCAAGAGTCGGTGCCTCAGCTTAATATCTTTAAGGCCGCAGACGAATTGTTCGACTAACGACTCGTCCAGGAAAGGGGCAGCAAAGTCACAAAGCATGGCCGAGGCGCGTAGGGTCTGTAGGAAGTCTGCCGCGGACTGGGTGGGCAGCTGCCGGCATTGGCGGTAGGCAAACCGGCGCGCAATCTTGGAGGGCGCCGGGGCGAAGTGGGCCTTGAGGCGAGCGAGCAAGGTGTCCCAAGGCACGTCTTGGACCGCGGCCGGCGCGGCGGTGTTCCGCGCCACCGCAAAGACGGCGTGCCCACCGCAGCCCAGGAATAGTCCGATTCTTTTAGCCGGGGTGAGGTCCCCGTGAGTGCCCGCGAGCAGAAAGCACTCGAAGCGGGCAAGGAATGCCTCCCAGGATTCCGCCGACGCGTCGAAGGGGTCGAAAGGCGGCAAGGTGGCCATTGTAGGCGCGGCCGTTAGTCGAGCGTTCGCCATCTGAGGAAAAAAGTTGTCGGGAATAACGGTGTTTCTCTTCGGTCCCGTAGGGAGAAGAGCCGCGATGTAGGAGGATTAGAGCCGGGCCCCAGCCCTCATCGCCAGTGTTATGTATGCGGAGAGAGAGAGAGTCCAGACCCGGTCAAATCCAACGGCTTTATTGGAACAAGCAACAGAACAGCACAAGACGGCAACGAACAGTAAGTAGAACCAAAAAGCGCGCGTTCCCTCTCTGACAGCTCTTTTATTCAGAGCTGTCAGATGGGGAGCCAATCGGCGCGTCTCCCGCTCTCGGCTGCAGCCAGTCGCGTCTTGGCCAATCAGACGCGACTGGCTGTTGCCAGGGGATTTGAATAGCTGTCAATACTTAACATTTACAATTGATGAGACTGGTGTCAAGCCCCATAAAACTAGGTGAAATCAAGGATCTGAGAACTATACAGATTTCAGTAGAGTACCTACAATGCTAGTTTGATGGGAAATATATAATATACTAAAGGTTTCCTCTCCATTCCTTTCCCAGCCTTCTCAGACTGTCTCTAGTTGTATCAATACTCCCATCATCACCATGACATTGGGAGACCACCAGTTTGGGGTGAACTTTCAGCTTATCATGGTAACTAGGCAACTGCAATGTTTGATGTTCATCCGTTGTGTTGGAAGAGGACCTTGACTACAATGTTTAGAATTATAAGAAAGAAGAAAATAGGGATATAAGTCCATTTGAGAAGATGGAAAAAATACAGTTACATATGCAGGTTTGAAAATCACAACAGCTCGTATGTGTTGTACCCAGAAATACATGCATGAATCATGTGAAGCAATCCTAAGAAATCATCTGGCTCAGTAGTACATGTGAACTTACCATTGCCTGAAAAATAGGAATTTTCCAGATGCATGTAAACTATTGCCACCAGAATGCATTTCTCCAGTTTACTGCTTATTTAGGCAAATTTTTATAAACCTCTGTTTAAAGATACTTGTCATTTAGGCTGCAAAGGAAATTCCCTGATTTTGGTGGAAGGAAATAACAAAGTATTTTTAAGAGCTTCACAAAAACCTAAACTGTTTGATGTAAACTGGTTGAAAATGTCAATTTACTTATATTTGCCAACATTTGTTGATTAATAAATTAGATACTTGCAAGATCAGGTGCAACTCAGAACTGCAAGATCTAAAGAACTAAAGAATTAAATCAGAGGATTGTGTGCTTTCAGTTTTTCATTTTGTGTTATAGTTCTATTTATTCCATTGGAAAAAGTCATATTTTACTTTCTAGTGACTACCAGAGAATATTAAAGGTACAGTGGTACCTCGGTTCACGAACTTAATTCGTGAAATGACTCTGGTCGCGAACCGAATTGGTCGTGAACCAAGGCACAATTTCCCATAGGGTTTAATGTAAATCCGGTTAATCCATTCTGACCTTGTTTTTTGGTCGTAATTCTTGAACTGACTCTGTTCGCGAACCGAATTGGTCGTGAACAGAGGCACAGTTTCCCATAGGGTTTAATGTAAATCCAATTAATCCGTTCTGATCTTTCTTTTGGTTTTAATTCTTGAACTGACTCTGGTCGCGAACCAAATTGGTTGTGAACCGAGGCGGAGTTCGTGAACCGAGGCGGAGTTCGTGAACAGAAGCGGAGTTCGTGAACCAGACCATATTTTTATGAACTTTTCCGTTCGTAAACCGAAACGGAGTTCGTTGAACCGGAGCACATTTTGAGGAACTTTTCTGTTCGTAAACCGAATTGGTCGTGAACAGAGGCGTTCGTGAACCGAGGTACCACTGTATTCTTTTTAATTACTAAAGATAAATTCCATGGAAGCTGACTTCAAAATGTCCTCACAAAACCATAATCTTTGTGGAAAGTGTTTTTGAAAAAGAGGCTTCAAAAGTATATTCAATTTCTAAAAGTATTTTAAATCTTTGAAACTAATGATTAGATGATGAAAACTTCAAGTACCCACAGTCTGCTTTGCTTCATATTTCTTTGAATCTATAGATCATATTTTAAAATGCCTTAGTACTGGAGTGCTTTTTTATGGAACAACCACAAACAAGCTTCCCATAAGCATTTCAATGGAATGTTTCCTAAAGCAAAATCCAGGAATTTAGACCTTCAGATTTTTATATAGCCATTATTAATACTTCTTCCTCAAATTTACCTATTTTCCTGAAATCATTTATAAATTTCTGGGGGTATGAACCCACAGATCTAAAGGGTTTGATCAACACCACCAAACTGAAGAAGGATGGACCTATTCTGGTTGTTAGCCAAGGGATGAGCCTCTTCCGAATTGGAGATACATATTTAACCTACAGCAAACCATCAGAAATACGTATCTTCCATGGAACATATTACCACCTATGGTGGACCTATAAGGAAACTAAAAATTTTTGGAAAAGGATCAAAAATTGGCTGGAGGCAATAACAGGAGTTAAAATAGAATGGAAACCTGAATAGTGTCTGCAAAATATAAAAAGGAAATCCAGTATTTAATAATACATACAATTACGGTGGCAAGGATTGCTTTTGCCCAGAAATGGGAAAATAAACTAATTCCAAGCGAAGATGAAATAATAAGAAAGGTTATGGACTGTGCTGAAATGGACAAATTAACTAAAGAAATCCAGGGAAAAGAAGAATCAGAATTCTATAAGATATGGGATAAATGGTATAGGTGGATGGAGGAAAGAAACAAGAACTAATGAAGGAATACAGCAAAACTTAAAAACAGTAGTTATGAGTAAAATAAGAGAGTTTAGAATGGTGAAATCCAAATGAAATATAACAGAAGGGGAAACAATATAAGATGAGCGGCTTCGATTGACAATTGCTATTAGAAAGAACAGGAAGGTCCTGTTCGTATTGTATGGTGTAAATGTAGTGTATGTCTAAGTTTTGTGTGAGTGTATTTTATATATATTTTATATGTTTGTAAATAAAATTTATTAATTAAAAAAACCCCACCATAATAAGCATACTACCAGTACTGAAAATCGTAAAAAGAAAAGAAAAGAAAAAAAAGAAATACGTATTTTCAGAAACATATCAATTTACAGAGCTACCATTTTGAAACACAGAGGAACAATGGAAAATGTATCCTGATATGTTGTTAGGAAGGAATATGGGAAATAGCCTTGAAGAAGAAATTTAAGAACTGTTAAGTAAACATCGGCTTAATTCTGGGAAAGAAGAGGGTGAAAAAGAAACTCAATATAACCCCATCTTGATGCTATTCAGTATAAGACAGAGTGCAAAGGAAAACTCTGGCAGGCTTTAAGGATTCTGTTATTATTTCCTATATCAAGAGTACAACTAATCCTTTTATTGTCTGTTCTTTGACCTAGCCAACCTCAGAAATGCTGACAATATTCCACTTTATTCATAACAAGATTCTTATCTAGTTTACTCCCCTTCTACATGCCCTATTCTTCCATACATTTTATTTCTTTCTCTCTCTATTTCCATCACATATTCTAAAGTATTAATCTCTAAATTCTTACTTGATATCATCTTCATTGGCAAATATGATGACAGCTCGAGCATGGGATGTTTCCAGAAGGCGCCGAATGATTTTATCAAATTCTCCTTCTTTGGGTTCCCGGGGAATCTTGACTGACTGTGCCACACACACGCTCCCTGTGATAAGAGAAAATAGTATGATTTGAGAAATGTTTAAACAGAAGTGACAAACATGAATAGATTAAAGAAAGGCATGGGACAATTTTGCCATGGCCCAAAATAACATTTTCATGTGGTTTCATCTGTGGATTTTATGCCTGTATCTGCAATTTTATTGAGGATAAAAACATGGAACCAAATTATGAAGCTAGATGAACATACATGTCTGAACAAACTTCCTTGTTAACTCTTCATTTATTTAAAAGTGGAAAGAACTGTTGTGACCCGCCAGCAGCCAGTGGAGCTTGCAGCAGATTCAGACAGAGAGGAGATTAAGGAGGAACATCAGCCAGTCCTGGAGTCTGGAGAAGGCTCTGATGAGGGTTCTGTGTCAGAGGCAGAGAAGGTGCTGGAGCAGTATGCCAGTTTTCAGCTGCCTTCAGAGTCAGACATCAGTGAGGCAGATGAACAGCTGGAGCCTATTCCCAGTGTGTGCATCTGCAGTTGCCAGATGAACGGAACAACTAAAGAATAGGGGTTGACTTGAAAGTAAGGCCACAGGTGGACGATGAATGGCCCCTCCCAGAGGAAACAAAAATGGAGCGAAAGGGGAGTGGAATTTGCAGGAGACAATTAGTTTGCTCAATTGGTTAATGACTCTCCGAGACTCCTTGCCAAGTTTTGCAGATATCGGCCTGTCAGCTCTCCAAGCCAGATAAGTTCTGTGACTGTAACTCCTCCCTTGAAAGGCTTTGCTGGCTGTGAATGAGTAGAATTCACAGTAAATTAATAAAAGGGGTTTTTGTCAGGACAAGGAGTTTGGTTCATACTCTTGGAAAGCCCAGATCAGAACAAGAACATCCTATTGCATTTTTTATGGTATATGCCTAAATGACGCAATGTCAAATGGCTTGGATGAAACATTACTACACAGTGCAGTAACTATTTGGGCTCTTATTTGAAGCTTACGTATTTTGTTTATATCTGTATGTGATTATACCTTACTGTACAAACGGACTTTTTTATATATATAGTATAAATATATAACACAAATAGGAACACAAAAACACATCGCAAAATTACAAAAGAATAAAAGAATAAAAATTAATAATGAATAAATCAGAGATACCAATTCCAATCTCAACATGTAAGCATATCTATCTTTGTCTCTCATGGAGGGCTTTCTTCTACAGAAACCCATTCTTAATTTATAGTTGTTTCATGGCTCTTAATTAATTACAACTTTATTTTACACTCCCAGAAGAACAAATGCTGGAAACAAAAACAGATTCTTGATTTTATACTTCTCTGCATTTATTTATTTATTTATTTATTTTATTTTTTTCACATTTATAACCCGCACCCATCTCACCATAAAGGGACTCGGGGCGGCATGATGCTCCTTTTATATAAAACATTTCTGTGGGAAGTTGATCTGAATTCTAGATTAAGCAATGCAATGTCTACTTCATTGCCCATTTTCATGGTCTTTATTGTTTCAGTTTCTTTGTTTCACTACCCTTTTCTCTGAGCCTCCTCCTCTCATATCCACTAGGGCTCTGTAGTACTTGAAATCCAAATCTTCAAAAGATGTTTCAGTGCATGTGGAAGCCCAAACTTAGCATCTGACTTCAGGAACTCTGTCTTTCTCCCTCTGATCAGTTGGACAACATAAAAAATGACTTCCAAACCCATCCCATTTTTTTAATGTATTCATTGATGTATTTATTTCCTTCTGATGCCCTCTAGTGACCAACCTTCAAAGTCATCTTATCATCAGATCATCATCATCAGATGTAAATACAGAAAATTTCCCACAGGAAGGATTCTATATAGTTAATCTCAATGTTCTAACTCAAGTCCATACAATCCTAAAATGTTTACTCTTTTGCTGTATATTCAGGGGGAAAAAATCTTGTAAACCTTTCTTAAAAAATTGAAGAAAAACTCAATGACTATGATCAAACTTGCACTTTGGAAAGCTCTTAATCTTTAAAAAGAGTAAAAAAATGTTTTAACTCCAACATGATTAATAAGTGAGTTTTGGTCAAATGCTTAGCCCATAAGGAGGCCACACTAACAGCAATGAGCACAGTGGAATCCTGCACCTCCCAGCAAGTGATCACAAACAAATCAGTTTCTGTGCTTTACTCCACTCACACACAAAAATGTTCAGAGTATGTATGAGTGATATCAAGATCTTTTCTTCCTCTGCAGAGATTTGGCAGTCTGGATTCAGCAATCATAAGCCATTTTCGGCCATAAAATCTGCTGTCTGCAGGATATCAGTTTGCCATTTCCTTATTGGAACTCTTCAAGAACAATAGTCTTGCTATTATTCTCCCATGTTTGGACCTCATTGTGGATGGGGGAAATCAATGGAAAACAGCTAATCTGCAAAGTCTATGAAGCTCTAGCACTTCAATGTTTTTATTCGCGTTTTTACTGCTGCCTGTACACCGCCCTGAGTCCCGGAAGGGAGAAGGGCGGTATAGAAATTTAAATAATAAATAAATGAATGAATGAATGAATGAATGAATGAATGAATGAATGAATGAATGAATGAATGAATGAATGAATGAATGAGAAATCTGGGTACAGTAGAAAAGTGGACGTATTTTCAAAGTGACTGGAAGGTGTAAATAAAAAGTCATAGGCCTGATCTATGAAGGGCAATAAACCTGGTGCCCATTTTTGTAAGGTGATTATAGGGAGCTGAGAAAGCCAGGCATAATTGCCCACAGCAAGGGGAAGAGGGGCTTCCTGACAATAATGACAAGGTAATTGTTAAGGAGGCCAAGAACACAGCTGGAAGTTCTTGAAAAACATGTAAGGCCACTGTATCAAGGTAAAGTTGGAAAGCATTTGGCAGCTGGAGCAGGTGATAACTGTAGGTGGCCTGAAATGGTACTACCTGAGTAGGGACACAAACTGAGTTAGAAATGAATACAGCCATAGATGAAATGTCAAAGTAATTGTTTTAGTTTTTCTAACAGCAAGAGTATTGTTCTAAAATGGCATTAGTCTTTAGTCTTCTGAGTTTCTCCATTAGACTTTGGTCTGGAGGATATTTACACGCAAAAGCTAAAGGATGGATAGAGATGTACCTACATGCAAAAGCTACAATAGTACATGTTTCCAGAAAACTCAGAATAAAGTAAACAAAATTCCTCTAAAGGTCATCTATCCAAAGCTAGTAAGATCAGTGTGGTGAAATCAGGACCAAAATGTTGTACATCCAGATGGTATAGACCAGGGGTCTGCAAAGTTGGCTCTTTGAAGACCGGTGGACTTCAACTCCCAGAATTCTGGGAGTTGAAGTCCACCGGTCTTCAAAGAGCCAACTTTGCAGACCCCTGGTATAGACAGATATCAAGTAAGAAAAAAAAATCTACTTTTTCCAGCAGCAATCTTTATTTTTAGGAAATATGGTAGACCTAATAATCCAATACAGGTAGTGCCTTACTTACGACCAGAATTGGAACCAGAATTTCTGTTGCTAAGCAAGGCAGTTTTTAAGAGAATCGTGCTCAATTTTATAAACTTCTTTGCCACTATTGATAAGTGAAGCACTATAGTGCTTAATGAAACTTGATTCATTGTTGTAGTTAGTGATAGCTCTAAACTCACAGATCCAGCTCGAAGAATAGATGGCAGCTGCAGCCAAAAAGGCTTTTGCCCAGATAATATCTATTGTGCCAGTTGTGCACATTTCTGGATCAAGACATTCATGTCCTGGTCACTTCAAGAATGGACTATGCAATGTGATCTATATGGGACTACCCTTGAAAACCATTAGAAAACCAGGTGGGTTGGAATATGGCAGCACAAGCAGTAATGGGCATTTTACAGTACACTTGTGTGACACCACTACTCCCCAAGTTGGCTCCTTATCAGCTTCTAAGTATAATTCAAAATCCTGATTCTCACCTATGGCACAAAACTTTCTTACTTTATGGACCGCCTATTTCTGATTATTTCCACCTGTCAGCTAAGACCTAGCAAAATCTTCTCAATTAAACAAGGTCATCTGGTAAGGCATCAGAATCTGCAATCTCTATTATGGTACCTACATTGTAGACTATCTACCTAGAAATCTAGAGCTCCAACTCTGATGATATTGTAGAAGACTGTGAAAACCTGATTATTCTCACAGGCCTAGTGGTGGAAGGGTGGTGAGTTCCCATAAGATTTTATATTAATTGGTATGGTTTCTTTTCTAGATATACTTCTTTGCTCTTCCCTCTATGGTTCTGAGTTTGAATGATGTAAAATACCCAGAGTCACTCTTAAATCAAACTTTTTTAAACATAAGTAAATAAAGTAAATAAAATAAAAAGACCACCAAAAAGTATCCAAAATATAATGGAAAGGATGATTGGACATCTTTAGAAAGATGAGATATTAACCAATCTGAAAGCTGTTACTTTATATTTAAAGACAATTACATATTTATGGTCCTCCTTCATCTGAAAGTGATCCAATTTGGTGAAATATGCATCATCTGCTGTAAACCCAAGAGATAAAAATGAAGGAAAGAAGGTAGCAATCCCTAATGTCAACTGACTTCAGGAGCCAATAATGATGGATAATGTGCAGAGAGCCAACCTTCTTGACAAAAAAAGATAGGAACATTGGCAAGGAGCAAGATAAAACCTTTTGATAAATTCCCCTTGAGATATTCCTTCAGGCAATTAATTCTTTCTTTGATGTGGCATAGTGCTGATCTGAGAAAATCTGAGCTTCTGGAATAAACTTGTCACATAACCAATGAGGGGTCAGGATCTATGCTTTCCATTTGCCCTTTCCAAATACATCAGCCATTTTTGGCAGTTACCGAAAGAGGAAGTATGTATTTATTTATTTATTTATTTATTATTTAAGTTTCTATACCGCCCTTCTCCCTTCCGGGACTCAGGGCGGTGTACAGGCAGCAATAAAATCAATGATAAAATATAAAAAATACATGAAATATATATTTAAAAATGTATTAAATAATACGCCTGTTCTAAAACCATTAATAAAACCTACTAAAACCATTTAAAAAATGATGCCACTGCACGAAATAGATAGGTCTTCAAAGCCCGATGGAAGAGGCGCAGGTCTGTGGTCACGCGTAGGTCGGTGGGTAGGTCATTCCAGAGGGCAGGAGCCACCACAGAGAAGGCTCTCCCCCTGGGGGTCGCCAGCCGACATTGCCTGGCCGACGGCACCCTGAGGAGGCCCTCTCTGTGGGAGCGCACTGGTCGGTGGAAGGTATTTGATGGCAGGAGGCGGTCTTGCAGGTAACCAGGTCCCTTGCCATGGAACGCTTTAAAGGTAGTTACTAATACCTTGAAGCACACCCGGAAAGCCACAGGCAGCCAGTGCAGCTCGCGCAGGAGAGGTGTCACATGGGAGCATCTAGGAGCTCAGAGGATCCCCCACGCAGCCGCATTCTGAACTAACTGGAGCCTCCAGGTGCACTTCAAGGGAAGCCCCATGTAGAGAGCATTGCAGTAGTCCAGGCGGGAGATGACGAGGGCTTGAGTGACCGTGCGTAAAGCGTCACGATCCAGAAAGGGGAGCAACTGGCATACCAGGCGAACCTGATAAAAGGCCCCCCTGGCCATGGCTGTCATATGATCTTCTAGTGACAGCCAAGAGTCCAGGAGGACACCCAAGTTGCGAGTCCTCTCTGTGGGGGCCGAAGACTCGCCCCCAATAGCCAGAGCTGGCACCAACTGGCTATATCATGCCTCCAGAAGCCACAGCCACTCGGTCTTGGACGGGTTGAGTCGGAGCCTGTTTCTCCCCATCCAGACTTGCATGGCCTCCAGACACCGGGACATCACTTCCACAGCATCATTGGGGTGGTCCGGGGTAGAGATGTACAGCTGAGTATCGTCCGTGTACTGATGGAATTCTACCCTGAAAGCACGGATGATCTCACCCAACGGCTTCATATAAATGTTGAACAGGAGAGGTGAGAGGACCGACCCCTGTGGTACCCCACAGGTGAGGCACCTTGACGTCGACCTCTGCCCTCCTGCCAACACAAATTGTGACTGGTTGGAGAGGTAGGAGGAGAACCACTGTAAAACGGTGCCCCCCACCCCCAGCCCCACCAGTCGGCGCAACATGATACCATGGTCGATGGTATCAAAAACTGCTGAGAGGTCTAACAGGACCAGGATAGAGGAACAACCCCTATCCTGAGCCCTCCAGAGATCATCCACCAACGTGACCAATGCCGTCTCTGTGCTGTTCCCAGGCCGGAAGCTGGACTGACGTGGGTCCAGATAGACAGTTTCCTCCAGGTGCTGAGGCAGTTGTCGCGCCACCACACTCTCGACAACCTTCACGAGGAATCGGAGGTTGGAGACTGGACGATAGTTGGCCAACACAGCCGGGTCCAGGGAGGGCTTCTTGAGGAGGGGCCTCACCACCGCCTCTTTCAAGGCGGCCGGCAGAGGTACTTGCAGAGGGATGGGCACTGGTGGATGATTGTTGATGATGAGTTGTGGTGTTTCATTGTATTCTGTGATACATCCAGAGTGAAACAGCTGGTGATAAATAATTTCATCTCTTACTGGTGCTGGATAGACTGAGTAGACAGATCATATTTGTGTGCAATAAAGGTCTCAGTGAAAGTACTTATTGTACCAGAATCTAGGTGTATTTCAGCAATAGCCTGAATCTTTAGCATAACAGGAATGATTAAATGGATGTGTACCTCTGCATGTCTAGGCTTTATATAATTTCTGGCCTCTGAACCTTTATGGTGCTGGAGCTACCCCATTTCCTCCAAAATAGATATAGAGCAGGGGTGGCGAACTGTGGCTCTTTTATGACTCATGGACTGCAATACCCAGAATTCCTGAGCCAGCCATGCTGGCTCAGGAATTCTGGGTAGTGAAGTCCATGAGTCATAAAAGAGCCACAGTTCGCCACCCCTGATATAGAGTGTTTAGACATTTAAACTGCCCCCTTTCTCCAGAACTACATTTAATTAATGCTTCAAAAGGGGGAGTTGTACTCAAGTATGAAGTGGGCAGGTTTACACAAAATAGGCTTAGGCAACAGTGAAGCTCTGTTACTTCCAAGCAACATGGGTTGCAGTATAACAGAATAACAGCATTGGAAGGGAACTTGATGGTCTTCTAGTCAAACCCCCTGCTCAGGAATGACACCCTGTACCATTCTGGACAAATAGCTGTCCAATCGCTTCTCGACAACTTCCAGTGACAGAACACCCACAACTTCTGAAGGCAAGTCATTGCATTGGTTTATTATTTTCAGTCAGCAAATTTATCCTTAGTTCTAAATTGCTTCTCTCCTTGATTAGCTTCCATCCATTGCTTCTTGCTCTGCCTTCAGGTGCTTTGGAGAATAGGTTGACTCCCTCTCTTTTTTGGAGAGCCCTTAGACAGTGGGACACTGCTATCATGTCATCCCTAGTCCTTCTTTTCATTAAACTAGAAATACCCAATTTCTGCAACTGTTCTTCATATGTTTGGGTTTATATGGGTTTCATTTGGGTTCAATTTTCAAAGTTTAGCAGGAAAGTGGGAAGAAGAAAAAAAGAAAGAAAATAGAGATGTCTTTCTTTTCTGCACATACTCGTCTTCAGTTCCTTGAGTTTTCTACCAATATTCAAGCAAAGTTGCATTAATGCTGCCGTGGTTTCTGGGATGCCTTGATGAATTAGTTTGTTCCTATTTCATCTAATATCCCCTCTATGAATTGGACAATTAAGTTTCTTTCATTCCAGCCCACATCCTGAGCTAACAGCTGAAACTCAGCAGCATACTCCCACACTGAACACTAACTCTGTTGTTGGCAGAGAATCTTATGGTTGGCAGCCACTCACTTGACCAGATCTTCAAATTTATCTCTGAGGCATGCCAGAAAACTAACAGAGTAGTCCAAGTCCAAGCTCTGTTTTGAATAAGATAAGGGGTTATCCATTTTTCAGCTCCCTCCTTCATAAGGATCGTTATAAATCCTACATATTTTTTGATGATGGAAAGTCATCAGGAAGCATACTGATCACATTCACCAGAAAGGCAGTAAATTTGCTTTTCATCCTATATATTAAGCAAGGAAGGTGATTCTCAGCATCAGAGGGATGAAGCTATTACAGCTGCATGAATGAAAGCTGCAGGTCTTAAGCTGGAACTATCACAGGAACCACTGGGCTTTTTCTGGCCTACTTGCCGGGCAGTTTATCTGGGTCACCCCTGGGTTTTGATACTGGAGCAAGGCATTAGCAACTTGATCAGCATTTATTGGAATTGCAGGAGGTCTGTACTCGGAATTTAATTCTTGGTCTGAAGACAACAGTTTTTTTCCCTATAGCAATGGCTGCGAGGTTGAATCAAGCTGCTAGACTTTACAGCAAGGTTAATCAATAAATCTGGGCGCTCCAAAGCTTTAATCTATTATTCAGGAATTTACCCTTTTGGCAGGAGACTCTCAAACATGACTTTGGTTGGATTAGACTTTGTCTTAAAGGCAAGAACAAAATAAAATACAGAAAGTGATCACCCTCTGCAGTGCAAAACAAGCAAAAACTTTTCTATGGATCTGTCTCCAGAGTATATATCCTAATCTTTTTCCACCCGCTTTTCTGAATTAACAGATTCTTGGTGATTTATCCCCTTTGATGGCTTTGATATTTTACATAATAATCCTTACTAAACTAAGAACCACTGGTTGCCAGAAGATACATCCCTTTTATTATGCACTCCTAATCACATCACAAATTGAAATTATGATAGTAAGATCCAGTCCCATTTTAAAGCTGTGGACATAATTCGCACTTCTTTCATGCTAACACTGAGCATTCAGTATGCTAGTGCAAAGAATGTAGGTGAAACCACTGGGTGAGGTCATTCAATGTTTTGGGGACAGTATTATTAATAAGCTGATATAGAGTTATATTTCCTGAGTTTCCTGAGTTCCAACCCCAGTGCCTTAATTCCACCAAGACTGAGTGATTATGGATTATGGACATTAAGAGCCACCTAAATCTAGGAATGGAATATTTACCTTGGAAGGGATAGCATTTGGTCCCCTTTCAAGAGTAGTGAGCAACTTGAGAGATAGTGCTTCTTTCTGGACCCATGCCTCCTGCTCAAATGAGCTTTTGTACAGCTTCATTTGGTCTGCCAGTTTCCTAGGTCAAGAGACCCTTCCCACAATCATTTGTACCTTATTCATTGCATAGCTCAATTACTGTAATGGTCCCTACATGGGGCTGGCCTTGAAGACTACTCAGAAGCTTTAAGTATTCCATGTAGTGGTGCCTGATTACTTAAGGAACCATCTATCTTTAGTGAATAAAACTGATATCTAATCAGTCTTGGTTTCATTCTATATATGCTTAGGCACAATTACATGCATAGGATAGCATCTTACTGTCAACATCAGAATGTCCAGAGAAAGTAGAAGGTCATCTGACTTTCCCAGGAGCATTTCTATCTGTGTACTGCAGCATTCAATCAGAAATAGAGGCAACTCGGGGAAGGAAAAACTTTAGACACAAGGTACCCCTATCTCTTATAACAGCTTCTAAGGCAGTTTTGTGAGACAAGAAGCTGGCTACAGGATGTCACAATGTTCCTTTTATTAGGCAGTCAGCCATCTAAGTTAAGCATCTGTAGCTATCCATCTCAACACCTTGGGTTAATCCCTACGCATTGGCAAGAAAAAACTGAATGTGAAGACAAGAGAAATATGCAAGCAAGGTAATGCAGGACAGAGATAAAGAAGAAACCTGACTGAAAGGCAGGCAGCTCTGGGGATTTAGCACTTTTGGCTCTGATATATTATGTAAATCTTTTTTAATTTGGAAGGTGGTTTTTGAACTTTACATTTTAATAATTGATATCATAGTGCAACATTTAAAAAAAATTATGAGGGTTTAGCTATGCGCACAAGAACGAAGGTAGGCTTCCTGTACATATTATGTAAAAGCCAGCTCCAGAATTTATATCATGTCCTAGGGTTCTTCATCTGGAGATGAAGAAATATTATTTAGAGAAAATGAAGATGATTCCATTACCCCCAATCTTTGGGACAACAAAGAAATATGCCACAACCACCTTATCCTTGCCTCCTTCTCCATCCAAAATGGAGGAATAAAACTCAGCAAACAAGCTGGTGGGGAAAAGATGGGTAATTGTTAGAACTTGGCCTCCATAAACTTTTGAATTAAGTAGGCAGAGCAAAATATTTTGAAGGCTTTCATTTTCCAACAATGAATCACAGTGAATTATTGATCCCTGCATTCTCTTGGTGCTCACTTCTTTGTGATAAAAGGAAAAATAGTAAAATTCTTATAAAGTGCGATTTATTCTTCCTTATCTTTCTAGACAATAAAAAGCTTCTGCGTAATAAATATTATCCTCCCTTATTCACATACTGTATTTTTTCAATTTTTCAACTTCATCTGGAGAAAGTGAGCCTGTTGCAACGGGAGGATCTTTTTACAATTTATACAGGGGCAGCCTATCTGTCCTACCATGTCCTTCTCACCTCAACTAGAAGTACTGCTGTAAAATTGCCAAGTCTCAGGTGTGCCCCTCAGACTTGGAGATCAATATTCAAAGACTGAGGGCAAATCTATCACCTTCAGGTTAATCAGTGCCCTTTATTGGCTTCTCCTAAGTGTACAGTTGGGCTGCAGTATAATTCTGCATAAACAGAATGTGACCAGGGACTATCTCAGTGTTTACAACAGCAAAATATGCCTATGGAATTATGACAAAAAGTTTCCCAAATGACTGTAGAGAAAGTTCCACAGACATATTCTAAACTGGCTTCCTAAATCCATCTCATGAATTTAATTGGTTTGTTTCACAATACAATACCATCATTGATTTTGATTGAGACACCCAGTCATTTCAAAACTTATTTTAATGACATAGCATTCCTTTATATATAATTTAGTCCTTCACTAAAACCAGACAAAATAACAGGTTTTGGAGGAAAAGAAACCCAGCCTAAAAGCTTAGATATCTGTTTTTCTTTTAAAGTGAAAAGTATGACGCTAAATAGAGAAATAGGAAGATTAGTTAAATGAACTTCGTATTTCATAGGAAGTATGTACTGAATTAATTTTTAAAAGAAAAGAAAAAAGGCATGTAATAAAAACAAAACATTTTCATTAACTTTCCCATCAGTTTACCCAAACTCAGATAACCTCCTTCCTTAAACACACAGAAATAATTACCAGGACAGCTGAAATATAAATGTGCTTCTAATATCACTCCTTCATTTGATATCAAGGTAAAAGTGTGATCTGCTGTGGATATTATCACTATAGAAGCCTTTTTCTCACTTTTGGAAAATATCCTATGGGATATTTTATTTATTTTAACATCTTCCATTTAGCCTTCCTTGCCAAGGGCATATTATGAAATGGAAATGGAGTTGTACAATACATTTCCAATAGCAAAATATGTTTGTTTTAATTTGGTTTGATTGATAGAACAAATGAATATTAATTATTGGTTTCTTATGCCATGCTTTTCTGTTTTAATTGATAATGAAATTCAAATTTCTATGAGCTAAGCCAGGAAAAAGTATAAAATAAAATTCACACTCATTCTATGAAAAATGTAAACCTTTTTTTAAAATCTTAGTCACAGTGGTTAGAGCAGCGTTTTTCAACCACTGTGCCGTGGCACACTAGTGTGCCATGAGATATTGTCTGGTGTGCCGTGGGAAAAAAGCTATTTTGACATTGCTCCCATTTTCCACTACATATCTGTGTGAGATGAGCTTTTCAAGCCTAATTGCTATAAAAACTAAAGACAGAGAGAGACTGAGAGCTGTTGATGAAGGGCTACGTGTGTGTCTTTCTTCGATTCCTGCCAGAATATCAGCTTTGTGTTCAGCCAAACAGGCCCAGGTTTCGCACTAAGTAAACAGAAATATGAACAATTGTAAAATACTTTTTAACATTTTCTAATGGTGGTGGTGTGCCTTGTGATTTTTTTTCATGAAAAAAGTGTGCCTTTGCACAAAAAAGTTTGAAAAACACTGGGTTAGAGGATTCTCAAACTGTAGTCGCATAGTTTTTCCAAATACATTTAAATCTGAAGTAATGTTCCTAATTTGAGTGGCTGTTCCAGTCTGCAGATTGAAAATAGGAAGTTCCTATTTGTTGTTGAAAAACTGTGAGAAAAAGAAGAAAGCTAGATTAACTCCATTCATAAATAATGAGATTTGCATATTTAACTCTAGCAAGTGGCTTTGGCATTTTACTTCTCTGAATAAACCACAATCTCCAGAAAGAAAGGAAGGAAATTTGGTAGAATGAAAATTCTAAGTTAACCGATTCGTGAGAATTGCTAATGTGTTCAGTTCCCAGAGGAAATATATTGTTTTATGTAAACACAACATTGCACAGGTACCCAAAACCTGTAACATATTTTAAGGCTGGGAATGCTTTGACAGTGATTACATCAGCCCCTCTTTTTCCAATCAGCACATACCCCTGCTTTCAGCCTTGCATTCATTTTAAATAAGTGGATTCCTTAAAGGAGCACAAAGTAAAAGGCATTTGTTCCGAATCTTTTTCAGAGTGCACAACCCTGCACTTTTCTGTTATTAGCCTTTTACATGGTTCAGAACATGCTCAGCATGTTTTCTATGAAAAATTTCACCCTCATAATATTTTAGCGTCATTCACTTTCCGGGAATCATTTTCCTTGTTGTTATTCGCCTAGTAATTGGACATCAACTAAAATTCCAGAGCCGTCTAAATGTAAGCGACACAGCCCAGAATAAGCTCACAAAATTAGCACCCTGATTCTGGATGCTTTCTACACAATAAGAGAAACATGGCCTTGGAACCAAAGAAAATTACAGCCTCCGTTTTCCTCATTTTGGACAAAAACTGGAAGCAGACCTGTCCAAAATTAGCACTGCTGACCCCTAATGAATTACATGCTAGCATTATTTCTTCCCTAAAGAAAAAAGAAAGCAGGAGATAAAAGGCTATGAGCCTACTTTTTAAATAGATGGGGGAGCCAAGACTCCCTCCTCTTCTATGGGTTGCATGACTGTGAAAATCCAGAGGTTTCTTTGCAAAAGAAGCTTCTTTGAGTTGGCTGAGCATTTTCACAGTTTAAAAATATAAGATGAAAGAGCTTTGATCATGTTGTAATTTTGAAAAGTCTAATGCCCCTTTTTCTGCCTTCTAAATGGCCCAATATTTTTTTTCCCTATGAATTTGAAAATCCTTAGAAAAATCGACTGGGCTGGAAATCAGCTTCCAAAAGTGGATTTACGCCTAGTGCTGTAAGACTACCTGCCACAGTGCCATATAGCTCACATTTAACTAGTGTCTCATTCTTTTCATTTAATGTCTGGGAGCGGGGCCAAATTTGTTGTTTTCCTCCTTATGTGGAAACAGATGGATGGAATTGCATCAACAAATGCTAGGACTAATATAGTCCAGAAAAGCAAGCAAAACAAACAGCACATCCTGAGCAGCCAGTAAACCTTCTTTTTTACATAAACTGATGAGCTCCTGAAACACGTTGGGACAGCATCTTCTCAATCACCAGAGATGACAGCTCTTTAAGGTATCTATCAGTTTCATGACTGTTTCCAAGGCAATAAAGAGAAGAAAAAAACCAACAACAGCAGCACTTCACAGCTTCAAACTTGTCACAGAGAAACGCAAGCAATTCCCATCTCTTATGTGAATGTGTACACTCACAATGATGCACATAGCAAACCTGTTTCATAAAAACACATACAATTTGTGTTGTTATAACTCCACCCACCTATAAAAGTGCATTTTTCATCAGTACACACACCAAATATTTTGCCTATGGTTTACAGAGAAAAGAGGGATAAGTACCTTGCATTTAATTTGCTGCTCAATATCACTGTTCAGCCTGCAAGCATGAGAATAAAACAGGAAGGGGAAACCAGATCAATATGTAAGCCTTCACTCAACAACACCAGGCCTGATTTGCTTTAGTAATGTTCTTTATTAATTGTGTAGAACCTTCCTGCATTCAATAAATGCAAATAGAAGTCACCTTCATGCTTTTCTAATCAAGATCGTAATTGTAGGATCTAAGAAGATGTGTCTGCTAAATGTGGGCATTCAGAGATTAGACCATAAGTTGCAAGTGATAGTGCTTCATGCAGTGTTAGATTAATTCTCATCAGTCTCATTATAATGGCCAATGATCTAAGAATCAAGGGAGAGGTAAGAGGGTGGGGAAAAGGGTGAAAAAAGCATTGCAGCGGCATGAAGCTATACAATTGATTGTACATTCATTATGAAGTTGCACAAACATCTGAAAGGGCTGGACTTTGCAGAATTATGCAATGACTTGCTTTTCTCATTCTGATGAAAGCAACAGGCTTCTACGGATGCTACTGGCTGCAGATCAATAATGTCTAGAGAACTACAGTTCCCAGCCCTCCAAGGTCTATCCAAGAAAAACTTCAGAGCTAAGGAATTACTTTATAAGCAGCTCTCCACATAATGGAAGTACATCAGAGGTGGTATTCAGCAGGTTCTGACCAGTTCTGGTAGCAGAAATTTTGAGTAGTTCAGAGAACCAATAAATATCACCTTTGACTGTCCCTGCCCCCATCTATTCTCTGCCTCCCAAGTCCCAGATGAGAGGGAAGAAATGGGGATTTCCGCTGGAGTGGGGAGAGAATGGAGATTTTACAGTATCCTTCTCCTGCCCATCTAGCCATGCCCACCAAGCCATGCCACGCCTATCAAGCCCCGCTCACAGAACCAGTAGTAAAAGAATTTGTATCCCACCACTGAAGTACAACATATTGCATCAGACTCTCATGAAACAGGCACAAACATCGTTGTAATTCCACAAATACATAGACCAACCCAGGAACTAAATCTCAATTACAATCCTGAAAGAGTAACAAGCAGTGTCTGAGTAGGCAGGAAAGATGGCAGATAATTTATTTATTTTCTTCCATTCAATTCTGTCCGATTCTCAAAGGCTGCCTGGATAAGTCCCCTCAATTTTCTTGACAAAGTTTTTCAGAAGTGATTTGCCATTCCCTCCTTCCTAGATCTGGAAGAGAATGACTGACTCAAGATACACACACCCCAATGGCTTTGTGCCTATGGCCACTAAAACTCATGGTCTCCCAGTTTCTAACCTTATGCCTTAACCACAACACCAAGTTGGCTCTCCATAGAATGTCTTCTTCTTCTTCAAATCCTGCATACTTTTTTTCCCCTGTGGCACCCTCTATAGAAAGAAATCTGACTGTTTTCTCAAGCACAATTAAAGCTATTTGCATACTTTCATTTTCTTCATTTCTGCTTTCCTGTCTATAGTTGCCACCTGCTAGGCTGAAATTCTCCTGCCACTAACGGAACCTGACATATGGAGAGCATAATCATATTGTTTCCAAGTCTGAAAATACCACCATTGTGAGGTTTCACTGTGAGGTTGGCAACATTTTTTGAGTATGAATTAACTAAATACATTCTTGAAATAACCAATATAAATGGCAGTTGCAGCATTACTATACGGACTTGACCTAAATAGAATTAATTAGATTCTTCAGTACAAACCACAAGGCCCTCCTTATTCACCAGGACAATGCGCAGCCCATCACAAGACTGCAATCCCATAGGCCAGCTTGGAAAACAGCTATTCACTTAACATCTTTCCAGTTTAACTCCAAGAATGCCTGGAAAGAGGAATGGCCCAGGGTACCTGTTTGTGGCCTGACCATTAGTGCTCTCTATCAAACTACAGTACCTGGTTTTGATCTGCCTTGTTTTGTCTGGTCAAAATTGAACAGAATTTGGTGTGATACTGGAAGACGTGCACCTACCCTATATCAGTGAAAATGCAAGATTCCCCTTGTGGCAATTATGGTGGTGATATGCAAACTACTAAACATATTGTGCAAGATTGCTGATGAGTACGTTCTCTAGTTTTCTTAGAAGATCTACACGAAACTGTTGAGTCCCCAAGCCTATGTCCCAGACAGCTCGTCTGGTAACCTATGAGTCACTGCATTCCGGAGCTGAGCCAGCAGCTGCAGTGATTAACAGAGACAAGCTGTCTGGAATCTGTCTGGAAAGGAGTTACAATGTTGCAAGTGCATTGCTAAGAGTTTCCTGCCTGGTAACTCTATATAAGAGGTTGCCAGAGAAGAAACCTTGCCAGTTGAATCTTGTGTGTGTTGTAAATAGTGTGAATAAACGTTCCTGTTGTTTTGACCATGCCTGAGTCGGAATTCTTTGTCTGATCTAACACTGGCGACGAAGGTGGGATTCAGGCCGTGGCCTTAGAACGCAACGGGTAACGAATACTTCAACAACAGAGCGCAGCGCGACGCACAGCCTCACCATGGCTATGGCGACAATGCCTCCGTTTGCACCGTTCGACCCAATGAAGGAACAATGGGCTTCCTTCTTAGCCCGGTTCGAGTGCTTCTTGATAGCCAGCGACTACGGCGAACTCGCGCCTGCCAGGAAGCTGAGCCTATTCCTCCAGTGCGGCGGCCCTGAATTGTTTGCTACCGCCCGAACCATAGCAGCACCCGCAGCGGTGCACGAAGTGCCGTGGGACGATCTCCTGAGCCGCCTGAGAGCACACTACGCGCCGGCGCCTTCCCGCATAGCGCATCGCTATGCATTCAGGCAATGTGTGCAACAGCCGCAACAGTCGGTAGCCGAGTTCCTGCAGAAATTGAGAGCGACCGCAATCCCCTGCGAGTTCCCTGCTGGCTTCCTGGAGGAATCCCTACTGGAGCAGTTTGTATGCGACGTAAGAGACATCCGCCTAAAGCGCCGTTTGCTTTCAAAAACTGTCCTGACTCTCGAGCAAGCGGTGGAAGAAGCACGCGCGACAGAATTGTCGGAGATCTCCACATCCGACATGGGCCGCGCGCGCCCTCCTCTTTTCCCCACTCCACGAGCGTGTCTGGTAGACGAAATAGCGCCGCTGGATGAGCTGGAGGAGGAAGACCGTGGGGACTGCATGAGGGTGACCGGGCGCGTGCTGAATCGCGCATTCACACCGCAGCAGAAGTCCGGGAACTGCCTAGGCTGCGGAGGGGCCCACCAGAGACCAGAGTGCCCATTCAAGGCATCGGTGTGCCGCAGATGTGGCAGGAAAGGACACCTAGCAGCTGTGTGCCGTGCTGCCACTCCAGTGACAACGCCAGCTGCCGCCTCCAGAACCGTTCCACCAGGACAACGAGGGTCGCAGAAGTGTTCAGGACGCTACCAGCCACAGCCGACCGACTGCTTCGCGCTGGCGGAGATGCCCCCAGCTCTAAGCTACGACCAGGCAGAGAGTAGGAGACTGTCAACAGTGGTTTGCTTAGAGGGGGTGGGGGTAAAAATGGAAATAGATTCAGGGTCCTCTAGATCACTCATGTCCTGGGCGCATTTAGTTAAGCTTTGCCCCAAGCTCAGGAAGCGGGATCTCGGCCCCACGGCGACGATCCTGAAAGATTACCAGGGCTCACAAATTCCCATTCTAGGTCTGCACAGAGTGAGAGTAGACTACGGCCCCTTCCACAGATCCCTTCCCATCCTGGTAGTGGCCAAACCCCTAGCTGCCTTGATCGGATTGGACCGGTTTCCAGCCTTGGGACTGTCAGTCCAAGGAGTACACAGCGTGCCAGCCAGTTCTCCGGTAGACGAAGTAATCAGAGAGTTCAACGACGTCTTTGATGGCAGCTTAGGAACGTACAAAGGCACTCCAGTTTCCCTAAATTTGGACCCCCAGGTTGCTCCAGTCCGCTTGAAGGCCCGCAGGCTGCCGTTCGCGCTGAAGCCCAAGGTTGAAGCGGAATTGGATCGATTGGTGGCGCAGGGCGTGCTCGAACCCGTCGATCAGGCGAAATGGGAGACCCCAATTGTGGTCCCCATTAAGCCCGACGGGTCCGTGAGGATCTGCGCCGACTATAAGTCGACGATCAACCTCGGGCTTCAGGCGAACCCATACCCGGTTCCGGTGGTGCAAGACCTACTCCACTCATTGGGACGAGGTCGAGTGTTCGCGAAACTGGATATGGCGCAGGCCTACCAACAGCTCCCGGTGGATGACGAGGCTGCGGAAGCGCAGACCATCGTGACCCACCGTGGGGCTTTCCGCTGTCGCCGTTTCCAATTCGGCGTGTCCGTAGCCCCGGGGATCTTCCAGAGCCTCATGGAGCGACTGCTCCATGGGCTCCCTGGCGTTGTACCGTATTTTGACGACGTCCTGATTGCTGCTTCCAGCATATCAGAACTCGCCAAAACGTTACGGAAGGTCCTCAGAGTTTTCAGGGGCGCGGGTTTAAAGTTGAAACGCAGCAAATGTACGTTTGCTGCGCCTAGGGTGGAATTCCTGGGTTTCATGATTGACGCCCAAGGAATTCACCCAACCCCCTCCAAGGTCGAGGCCATCCAAAAGGCCCCCACTCCTGCCTCCAAAACGGAGCTGCAGGCATTCCTCGGCCTTTTGAATTTCTACGCGCCGTTTATTCCCCATAAGGCATCGCTAGCCGAGCCGCTGCATCGGTTGCTCGACCGATCCGCGGCCTGGCACTGGGGCAGCCGCGAAGCACACGCGTTCGCGGCTGTCAAAGCCATGCTCACGTCAGATGCGGTACTAGTCCAGTACCATGACAGGCTTCCTCTGACGCTTGCGTGCGATGCCTCCCCTTTTGGCCTAGGGGCTGTCCTTAGCCACGTCTTTCCAGACGGCTCGGAAGCCCCCATTGCTTTTTACTCCCGGACAATGTCTCAAACGGAGAGAAACTACAGCCAAATCGACAAGGAGGCTTTGGCTGTAGTGTCCGGGATTAAGAAGTTCCGGCTCCTGCGGCGACGGGCGAGCCTAGCGCTCGCTCGCCGCTTTGTTTCTTCTTCTGCCCCCCAACGGGGGCGAGACTCCTCTTGTTTGAGGGTCTCCCGTAGGGCCGGCTCGTCGGGGGGCGCGCCCCCCATGGCGGTGGAGGAAGCGGCTCCCGGCGCGGCTCAGGTGAGGGAGAACATGCTAGCGGGGGGTTTTCCCTTCGCCCAAGGAAGACGGCGCCATTCACAATTATGAGGAGGGCTGATCGGCTCAGTCAGAAGGACTCCCGAGGCTTCAGCTGCGAGGAGAGAGTGAGTCTTTAAAAAACTTTTTTTTCCTGCTGCCAGCCAGACTGAACGGACTGGGAGGGGGGTGTTAATTTTTTAAAAAAAAACCCTCGGATTTAAGCGGCACGTTAAAATGGCTTCTCTGCAAAGGGAAAGCGGAAACTTTCACTCCGGACGGTCTCTAACAAGGGAAAGTGGAATGTGACTTTTTGCAACATTGTTTCTAGGTCTGGCTGAGTTTAAAAAAATTCTTTTTTTGCTACTCTCTCCCTCTGGCTGAGATGGGCGGTGGAAGTGGCTTCTCTTTGTCCCTGCCTGATTATTTCAACTAAGGAAAATTTCCAGCGTCTCTTTGAAAGCAGGACTCTCTCTGGATTTTTGGGAAAAAAAATTTCTTGATGGATTTGTGATTTCTTCTTTGGAATACCTTCGTTATTACTATTTGCTGACTTGGGAAATTGTGTCTCTTTTGGTTTCTGAATTGTTTGCAACTTCACGGCCCTGAACTGAACTGAGCTCCTGATCTGCCCCACCAGCCCCACCCGGAAAACGCCATCTTGGTGGCAGTGACTCTAACTTTTAACCATGGCACAAGAAGCAGCACTTGTAAATTTGGAACAAAGGATGGCTTCTCTTGAAACCTCTATGCAGACTTTGATATCAGAAATAAAGGCCCAGAGGGCTGAAAATAGTACTTTCAAAAAGGAACTATTGGATACCCGGAAGCAAGTGTTGGAGAATACACAGAAGAATGAAGAATTGGAAGGAGGGTTGGAGGGGGCTAAGGGAGAGATTAAAAATGTTTCTAATGAGGTGGGGGAAATAAATGGGCGTGTGTCTAGGATAGATATGGAAAGAATGACATATTTTTTGAGATTTCAGAATGTTCTTGAGGATTCTGGTGAATGCCTGCCTGATCTTATGAGTACAATTTTAGCAGACTATTTACAAAAACCTAAGGATGAGATCAGGGGGGACATTGACCTAGCCTATAGAATTAATTCTGCATATGCCAGGATGAATGAAGTGCCTAGAGAGATACATGTGAAATTTGTTAGAAGGTCAACCAGAGAGGAAATCCTGAAAGCGCAGAGAGAGAAACCTTTAACTTATCATCGAGAAACGGTCACTATCTTGAAGCAGATCCCTAGAAAAATTAGAGATTCAAGAAGGAAATTTTCCTTCTTGTCTAAAACCTTGTTTGATCACGGGATTTGGTTCAAGTGGATGACACCTGAAGGGATGCTGGTGTTCTGGGAAGGAGGAAGAGTGAGGATTAAAACAGTTGCTGAGGCGGAAGCCTTTCTTAAAAAACATTCCTCTGCCCTGGGGGAAGATCCAGGGGGGACGGAGGGGGCCACGGCTCCGCCTGCGGGGGGCCAGGGAGGAGAGAAAGAAGATACAATAGCCAAAAGACTTAGATCAAAAAAATAACTTTGCCTTGATTTTTTCCTGAACAATTTTGCATAATATTTCTATCCGGACTTTTTGTAAATGTCTGACAGCATGGAAGGGAGAATTTAGGTAAATGTACTTGCTTTCAACTTGTAGTGGTATGGAAAATGTTTTCTATGTTAACTTTTTTAATGTGTATTTTGAGGTCTCGGAAGGTCCGATGACTCTGACGTGAATGCTCTCAAAATTTCTTTGTAACCATTACCTTATCCTGTTAAAAAATGTAAAACCAATAAAACTTTTTCAATATAAAAAAAAAGAAGTTCCACAATTACCTCTATGGGCGGACCTTTTCTGTTGTCACGGACCATAAGCCGCTCCTTGGGCTATTGGCCGGTCACCGTCCGACACCCCCCATCCTGTCGCCCAGGATGACCCGCTGGACGGAATTCCTGGCAGCGTATGACTATACGCTGCTATACCGTCCTGGCAAGCAGATAGGGCATGCTGATGCCCTAAGCCGCTGCCCTCTCCCGGGGCCGGATCCGGCCCCTGTGCCTGCTCTCTCTGTCCTGATGGTCGCGGAGTCGGACTTGCCCCTGTCCTCTTCCGCCGTTGCCGCTCACACCCGGGCAGACCCCGTCCTCGCCCAGGTCTGCCGATGGGTGCTGAGGGGCTGGCCTTCGGGCAGTGTGGCTGAAAACTTTCGGCCTTACAAGTCACGCCAGCTGGAGCTCTCGCTCCATTGCGGGTGCTTGTGTTGGGGAGATCGGGTCATCGTCCCTTCCCCTCTCCGGCACATGGTTCTTCAGTCGCTCCATGCCAACCACCCAGGCATCGTCCGTATGAAGGCATTGGCCCGGAGCTATGTCTGGTGGCCCGGCATGGACGCTGAAGTGGCGGAATGGGTGGCCGCCTGCTCCTCCTGCCAATCGTCCCGGCCGGCCCCGCCGGTCTCCCCGCCAAGGGAGTGGGACGCCCCCAGGTGCCCATGGTCCAGGCTCCACTTGGATTTCGCGGGTCCCTTCCATGGCCAGAATTTCCTCGTGGTGGTGGATGCGTTCTCACGCTGGGTGGAGGTGATTCTCATGGCTTCCACCACAGCGGAGAGCACGGTGCGTGCCTTGCGCCGTCTGTTCGCGACCCACGGGTTGCCGGACGTCGTTGTGTCCGACAACGGACCCCAATTTCAATCCTCCACCTTCTTGGACTTTCTGGCCACCCAAGGGATCCGCCACGCGCCGGTCGCCCCTTATCACCCGGCGTCTAATGGACGCGCGGAACGAGCCGTGCGCTCAGCCAAGGAAGCCTTGGCCCGTTTGGATAAAGGGGACTGGCAGGCAAGGGTGGCCGCGTACCTTTTGGGACAGCATGTCACACCTTGCCCAGCCACAGGGAAAAGCCCCGCGGAGCTCTTGATGGGCCGACGCTTGCGGACCACTCTGGACAGACTGCACCCCGATTACGACGGGTTGCAGAGGGGCAACCTGCAGATTCCCACTCCTCGTTTATTTGAAATTGGGGACCTGGTTTGGGCAAGGAACTTTTCAGGGGAGCCGCGATGGATTGCCGCAACCATTTTGGACGTAACCGGACCCTGTTCTTACAGAGTCGGCCTTCAGGATGGATCTGAGTGGCGGCGCCACCTGGATCAACTGAGGCGCCGCCTGCCCGAAACAGCAGTCACCACGCCAGGCCGTTCCTGCCCGTTGGCCCCCGTTGGGGCGTTGTTCTCTGCTCAAGCCGAGCAGTTGTTTGGAACCCCGGAGTCCCTAGCCGGTCCAGACCTCGTATCGGCGGGAACAGCACGGGGAGACCGCCAGGACCTCACAGCCCAATCTGACTCTCAGCTGGGGGCCTCGCCCATCGGGGAACCACCCTACCAGAATAATACTCGCCAGCAAATGCCAACTACCTCAAGCCCGGTCGCCACGCCCCCTCACCCGGACTTGCTAGGGTCGCCATTGCCGCCTACGGCGACTCCACCTCCGAGGGCAGGCCGCGATGACGTAGGCGAAGGCTCCGTGTCCCACAGGGAGGAGCCTCCTCAAGAACTAAGGCGGTCAGGGCGGACCCGACACCGCCCCGCCTATCTGAACGACTACGCGTGCGCATGTACTGTGTTGGACAGAGAACCTAGACACATGCGCACTGACTATGGGGGAAGGAGTGTTGAGTCCCCAAGCCTATGTCCCAGACAGCTCGTCTGGTAACCTATGAGTCACCGCATTCCGGAGCTGAGCCAGCAGCTGCAGTGATTAACAGAGACAAGCTGTCTGGAATCTGTCTGGAAAGGAGTTACAATGTTGCAAGTGCATTGCTAAGAGTTTCCTGCCTGGTAACTCTATATAAGAGGTTGCCAGAGAAGAAACCTTGCCAGTTGAATCTTGTGTGTGTTGTAAATAGTGTGAATAAACGTTCCTGTTGTTTTGACCATGCCTGAGTCGGAATCCTTTGTCTGATCTAACAGAAACAACATCAGAGATGATCACCTGGATAGCTGAATTGGACATCCAGTTATGAGGCCACTGCCATAGCCCCAAAGGACAGGGTCTTATGTTCTTTTGATCCCTGAAATAAGCAGTCAGCCTTATTTCCAGGGAGGTCTGCTGCTGTGTTGCAATATTTTGGGGGGAGGGCTTATTTTAGCACATGCACTCCAAAACCTGATTGGGCTTATTATTTGGGGAGATCTTATTTTCAGGGAAACAGGGTAGTGACTACTCACAGTTATGATGATGATATAAAAATAACTCATGTTTACAATCTTTGGTCATAAAGCAAAGGAAAGCTGGAGAAAGGTCATCAGCACATTTGCAGTTTCCTTTGGTGACCACTTGGCTTAATTCTCTTCCCAATGGTGTCACTAAACAAGGATACCTGTATTTCAAAAACTTTTTTTAATCTCTGTTGTGAAACCTGTTTTCTTACTCTTATTTTTAATATTGCTGGGGGTCCTCATAGCTGAAATTTCTTTGCCTCTCATCTCTCCCATATACAGTACATAATGAAACATAAGTTCTCTCCTTCCTACTGTATAGTAAACTAAATTTGCAGCCTGTAGCCAACTCTTGGAGTCTTGCAAAACCACTATAACATACAGCAGAAGCTTGTAACCTGTGCCAAAGCATAACACAGATTTCATTTCATTAACCCCACCATTTTAGACATTGCACTAATTCAGGCTAGGATTCCTTTATAGGCCTCACCATGGTGCTTGGCAGAAAATCAAACAGGGGACTTTAAATCTTTTCCTGGGCAAACTCCAGAGTAGGAACTTTACTTCAATGTATGTGCCAAAACCGGATACATTTAAAAACCCCAAGGTTGCTAAACTATTAGTAAATGATATATGGGAATGTCTGCTGATAATCCTTTCACAAATAGTCCTGAAATACCCAGTTGAGGCTTTCTCTTTTCATTAAGTACGTTCCTTTGATTGTATTTACAATGTGCTGCTAATTACAGGAACCATCTGGGTGGTCAATGTATAATATCAAATTTTGCAAGCATTAGATTGTAAATTTATTTCAACAGCCAGAAACAACCCAAATGATAATGATGTCAGACTTCCTGCCTCTTTTCTCATGTCCCATTCAGGAAAATGCTATTATCGTATCCATTGATAACAGAACAAAACCTGATTTCTAATTCCAAATTTTTGTCAGCTTATTGTGGATCTAATCTGGGAAAGGGAAGGAATTCTGCCTATGGTTAGAGATATTCCTCTCAGGCACTCAGCAGACACTTTGTACTAGACAGTTTCTACTGAAGTTTCAAGTATGCGTCACACAGCTTTTTAAAAATCGTAATTCATTTACTCTTTTCTTTTGACACATCTTATCCCATAGTTAAATTGCATGTGACCTTTCCGTTGATGCTATTGAACTGCACTTTAAATGCTCCAGTGTACAATTCATACTTATTTCAATAGAGAGATGACATTTGTGTTCTGCCTGGGTCTCCCCACTTTTTTTATTAAAAAAACCCTCAAAGCTGGAGCTATGGGAAAGAGAAGAGGAATGGGAAAGAAAGAGAAAAGTAGCAGAATTACTCTAGTTCCTAATAATGACAATTTTTCCATTATCATTTTTTTTTCTTCTCTGGAAAGGAATATAGTAGCAAACAGATGCAAGACATCAGGGAAAAGCATCGCTCATTGGCCTTATTTCTGCCCTTATGTTTGTTCTGCTTTAATCCTGGGAACTCTTCCAACAGCAGCTAAATTTAGAAAAGTTACAAGGTGCTCTGCCTGAGGAAGGGAGTACACTAGCTGCTGGAATCCAAATAAGCAGATAATCAGAATGGGAGGAAAATTCCTTTTTGTATGGTATGGCTTCAACACAGCAACTTACTGAGAAGTGAAAAACAACAAGCTTGGCCCCATCTCTTCCTGTTTCAACAGGGAGAGGATTGGTCTCTCCAAATGTAAGGTAAGATTTTTGATGGGAAGAAAAAGAACCTTCAGGGCCACAGAACCAAATCTGGAAACCTCATCCCAGATTTCTGTGTTAGGCTCTGCAACATGCCATACCTGCATTTTTTTTAAATTTACTTATCCTATCCCATCTTAATCTCAAAGCCAAAAGACAAAGAAATTCTGTGTACAGATCTAGATTTCCCAAAGTCATTTTTGCTTCTTCTCTTTTTTGAATAAGCTTCAAATTTATTTTTTGGGTGGAAGACTCTTCCATTCCTTTGTCATCTTCGGATAATGCAAGTGAAAATGACGCTGCTACTTTTGAAGCTTCTGTTCACAGTATATGATCTCCATCTTAAAGTTGCAGGCTAGAGGTCTCAAATGGCTCTACATCAATCAAAAACTCCAGCTGCTTTGAATTAACTTCAGGATCCCTCTGTGTTATGAACGTAAGAGATATGGGGGAATGCACTCAGTCACCACAAAGCTCCCAAATTAATTAGTCCCTTGGTGCTCCTCTATCTAGTCATGTGTGTGGTAGTTTTGCACCAATTAATGAATGATAAAATTATGAATCATCCAGTAACAGACTGCAAATAGCTTACAACAAATTAATGGAATATAAATTAACAAAGTGTGAATAGCCAATTACAAAATCATATAACATAATAGAGTACAAAAGGAAAATGAAAGAAAAAAGAACCATTTTCTTGTCAATTCTACCTAATTATAAGACAATGGGTTTTTAAAAATAAGATATTCATATCCAAATATATCAAAGTTACAATGAAGAAAACATAGAAAAGGTTTATCTGTAAATTGGTCCTTAATTTTGACATCAATGGAAATCAGAAGACTGGATGATATTTTCTACTGTCACCTATGAAAACCTGAGTGCCAACATTAGCATTGTTAATGTATGATCGATAGAAAGAAGAAACAATGGATACACACTAATCAGGGAGAGAACCAACCTAGAATTAGGGAGAAATTTCCTGATAGTTATAATAGTTAATCAGTGGAACAGCTTGCCTCCAGAAGTTGTGGGTGCTCTAACACTGGAGGTTTTTAAGAAGAGTTTGGGCAACCCATTGTCTGAAATGTTATAGGGCTTCCTGCTGCAGCAGAGAGTTGGACTAGAAGAACTCCAAAGTCCCTTCCAATTACATTATGCTGTTTTTATTATTCTATATACATCAGATTTTCTTCAATAGCAGTAAAATTTCCTCAAGCCCAGAAGCAGACATGATGGAATGAAATGGAGAACAGCAATGGAAAAACACAGATATTATTCAGCTTCTGAGAAAAGCTGCATGTGGGTCAATGTGACTTCTTTGCTAAAAGTGCCAGTGGTGAAACCTTAGTACTTGTCGATGACTGCATTGTTTTGATAAGCTAAAGAATATTCATGGCATCACTGGCAATGCATCTTCTGTGCCTTTGAAAAATAACAATCACAGTGAGAGAGACACTGAGATGAGACACACCAATGGAGCAATAGAAAAACAATTACAGAAGCAAAGTGACCCTTACCACTGAAAGAATTTGGGACAGAAAGTGAGGGACAAAAAAATCCCCATATCTGCCTCCAGAAACATTTCCAAAAGGACACATACTCTGAAATGAAGTGCTCCCATCTTTGAACAATGTAAAAGCTAGACATTCATTTTCAAAAGTTGGGCATTCAGAATGGTTTCAGAGGTATTAACTTTAGATGGGCTGAAGTGGATTTTCATGGCAAGGTGAGGATATGAGCTTCTAATTCATATTTCTTTCATGTATTGGTTTGTCAGTACCACCACTGCGATGATTTCTTTATGTGCAGTTGCAATATTATGTTCTCATTTCCAGACAATTCCTTTCATTATACTATACTACCTAGGTAGATGGTGTGCTGTTGCTCTCTTATATTGTAGAACAGGGACAATATTTTTGTTAATTATTCCTGTAGTGACCGGTGTGTTATTCACAAACGGTTAATTCATTGGTCCTTGTCAGTGTTTCTCTTTTATCTCCCGGAAAGCAAATTCGAGGGTAGATTAATGGGCTCTATTCCACCAAAGTTTATGACCCTACAAATGTGTTAATCTTTAAGACATTCCTAAGGCTGTATGTTCTTTTCATTGTTGCAAACTAACATGGCTACTTTTCTGGAATCCTTTAACACTCTTGATCTTCCCCCCAGCTATAGGACAATGCATGGGCTGGTCATCTGTAACATTTGACCATAAATAAGAGCAGTAGCATGGGAGGTTTTTGCCAATCATTTGCTTGGAGATGGACACTGGCTAATATTTCCTCCTCTGTGGCTTATTTTAGCAGTATCTGCTGAAGGCCACAAGCTTAATGCACTCTTTAATAATCCAGAAGTGTGCTGACAGGAACACTTCATTAACAGGCCTCTGAAATCTAAATCCACCTCCACTCTTTGAAAATTTATAGCCCAACAGCACATCTAGTCACATTCCCTGGACTAATGTGCCTCTCAAGATCTCACTTACTAGATATACAAGACTGCAGCAAAGAAGGTATAAATTTGTTTGGTTTCTTTTGACCCCTGACTACCAGAGACTAAAGTTTTGGATGAAACCTCCTTTGACCTCTCTTCTATAACTTCAAGCACATTTCTTGCAAATGCCAAAGCTGAAGGCTTCCAAACTCTTTGTAGGTTGTGAGAAGAAAGCTCAGAAAATCAGCTAGCCAGTTTGGTATAGTGCTTAAGATGCTGGACTAGAAACTGGAAGACTGTGAGTTCTGGTCCTTTTTGGGTCACGAAAGCCTACAGGGTATATTAAGTTCTCTCTTGCAGTCCAACCCATCTCACAGAGTTGTTATTGGGAAAACAGGAGACAGGCACATTATATACACTGCCTTATGTTCTACAAATAAAGATGAGATATAAATCTATGTTTCTTGCTGTTTACCTTTGCACATAAACCAAGAAAATATGCTTAATTGCTACCAAATAACATTATCCCAACACTACAGAGAAGATATGTGGTTGAATATTCTTGAGAAACTTTCAATTCCTGGAACAGAGATAGGCTCCATCTCACAAAGACTGGGGGGGAGGGAATTGTTCAGGTCATCTGATGCACTTTAAATTGAATTTGGAAGGGGAGGGAGACCAATACCTAAAACCAGTGGTGGGATTCAGCCAGTTCACACCACTTTGGGAGAATTGGTTGTTAAGTTACTGAGCAGTTTGATGGCAGGCTGTTGGAGGAAATCATTAGGACAGAGAACCAGTTTTTAAATTGTTTGAACCCATTACTGCCTAAAACCATATTCAGAGCCCAAGAAAGAAGGAATGGTTGCTCAGAAATACATCAGAAGATGCATCTACTTGCGGGATCGGATCCTGCCTCATACATCCTCACGACCGATTCGCTCCCACAGAGAGGGACTTCTCCGGGTGCCGTCCACTAGACTTTGTCAGCGGGCGACACCCAGGGGAAGGGCTCTCTCTGTGGCGGGCCCAGCCCTCTGGAACGACCTCCCTCCCGATATTAGGACCACCACGGACCTCCGCTCCTTCCGTCTTAAATTGAAAACACACTTTTTCTGCCTTGCCGGCCTGGGATAGCTACTCCTCTGTTTTTAGGGTTTTTTGGGGATTTTTAGTTAGATAGTTTTAATGGGTATTTTAACACAGGTTATTTAATTTAATTTATTTTTAATGAAATATGTATATAGCCATTGTTCTTATTTCTCCTGTGCACCGCCCCGAGTCCCTGTGGGGAGAGGGTGTGGTTTATAAGAAATAAATTATTATTATTATTATTATTATTATTATTATTATTATTATTATTATTATTATTATTATCAAGCAAATTTAAGAAGAGCAATATTAAAGGACTTGGAGGTCTATACAGTCACTAATGCATAAAATAGAGGGAACAAACAGGAATAACTTGAAATCCTGACTACAACAAATACATGGTTCTTGTGATTACTAAAACGTAATGAGAAGGAAATCATGCTTGGAATATAGCTGTGAAGATCCTAGAAGAAAACCTAACAAATTTACGAGCCTCGAGACAAAGTTCAAAAGAAATCCAATCATTTATTAGGATCAACATTCTGGCATTGCTTTTGTGGAGCCAAAACTGAAAATCATTTGATGGTGTCTGAACATTACCCCCTGTGCCCCCTTCCCTCTACCTAGTGATAAATCATATTAGCCACTTAGCAGTGTAATTGAATCTATACATGCGCATTCACAGGCCAGCTTGAGATTCCATTCTGACCACAGGAATGCCTGGAATCCTCTTATCTCTATGGCAGCTTGATAGCAGTCATGGTGATGTTTTGCAAGCTGACATCAGCATAGGAAAGAATCTATAATTTGGGTTTTTTTAAGGGAAGTGGGATCATGTTGTAAGGAAAGAATGACCATACTGAAGCTCTGTCAAGAGTGTCTGATTCAAAACTAAGGAAGAAAAGAAGCAAAAATATACCAAACATAATACATAAGGGGAAATCTTTACAAATCAGATGGTTAAAATCCAAGAAGGATGACACTTTGGCAATGGGGGATTTCAGCAAAAGATTGGGAATCTGTAGAATGAGTAGACATGTTCTAAATGTTCTCTGAAATTCTAGTATTTGTAATCTGAAAAAAAATAATTGCATATATGTTTGTGTGAAATAGATAAAAATACAAGTATGGATATGATATAGATATTTTCACATGCTAGCCTTTTTGTAGTTAAAGAGCTACAATAACCCCACTCTCCAGCTCTCCTTTGAATTAATTTCTGAAGCAAATTTTAAATGAAAACTAATAGAAAAATACACAGGAGAATTTATGTATTTGGCACTGAGCAGAAATAATAAGGGATTTTTAATAGCCAATAAGGTTTCCAATGAGCACCAAATATAATAAGAAACAAAGATTTGGGTATGTCCAGAAAAACCAAAATAATGATCAGTCCGCCAGTTGGTAAAATGGCAAGATATTTATGTTTATGTTTATTATTAAATTTGTATACCGCCCTTCTCCCTTGTGGGACTCAGGGCAGTGAACAGGCATCAATAAAAACATACAAAAGACATCGATACATAAAATACTATAAAATAATATTAAATTGGGGCCCATTCTAAAATCCAGAATAAAAACTCTTAAATAAAACCAATTAAACCAATTAAAAGCTACTACACCAGGCCGGCCACATGGAATAAATGCGTTTTCAAGGCCCGACGGAAGAGGCACAGGTCAGTGGTCGTACGTAGGTCGGGGGTAGGTCATTCCAGAGGGCAGGGGCTGCCACAGAGAAGGCTCTCCCCCGGGGGGTCGCCAGGCGGCATTGTTTGGCCGACGGCACCCTGAGGAGACCTAGTCTGTGGGAGTGAACTGGTCGGTGGGAGGTATTTGGTAGCAGGAGGCGGTCTTGCAAATAACCAGGACCCGTGCCATGGAGCGCTTTGAAGATGATTACTAGCACCTTGAAGCGCACCCGGAAAGCCACAGGCAGCCAGTGCAGCTCGCGCAGGAGAGGTGTCACGTGGGAGCACCTTGAGGCTCCCAGAATCCCCCGCACGGCCGCATTCTGCACTAACTGGAGCCTCCAGGTGGACCTCAGGGGCAGACCCATGTAGAGAGCATTGCAATAGTCCAGGCGGGAAATGACGAGGGCTTGAGTGACCATGCGTAGAGCATCACGATCCAGAAAGGGACACAACTGGAAAGGGATGAAGGCTGAGCTGCATAATTTTTATTTTTCAAAAGAGCAAAGGGTCCAATGTATCAGAAATCACATAATAGGTAGAATTATAGATTTATATTATAGAATTATAGATGCATAGAAATGTAGAATTGATAAGTGAGAATACCTGGGAATTATGTATTTAACAGTTTAAAACTCTTTTCAACCTTAACTCTAAAAATGCAAATATTAAATGCATCAGTTTAAAACAATAAAAAACTAAACCAAATATCAACACCACAAAATCTCAACAGACAAGATAGTGGGCAAAGGGGATCCCATTCAAAGCTCCATCACCCAAAGTCTCTTTTATCCAGTTATTGCCTCCTAATCTTCAATGTTGTTGGTACCTCGGGAAGATGGGTTCAAATGATTATTTTAACTATTTTTTTCAATCATAAAACGAGTGATAGCTAGTTGCAGAATGCCTGGTGTTTATGTAATTTAAAAATACCAACTTTCAGATACAGAAGTTTTGAACTGAGTCACTGGCTTGATTGAATCATGACTGTAAGCCTGGAAAAGTGCTACTTGTCTCTGTAGACTAAAGATGGATAAAACCTAACAGTGACAGACATCAAAATCAGTGCCGTAGTTTCAACCATTTTCAGGAAGTAAACCTGAAAAAATTATAATGCCCTCTTTTAAAGAGACTTAAAAAAATAAATCTCAACTTCCTCAAAATGAATTGGGATGGGGGGAGGAAAATGCTAGGTATACCCATAAGTGCAATGGAGTCCCCAGCTACCTGAGTCCTTGCTATAATAAATAGAATAAAATAGAATAGAATAGAATATTTATTTCTATAACCGCGTCCTCTCCCCGAGGGGACTCGGAGCGGTGCACAGGGAGAAATTAAAAACAACATAAAATATATACATACATAAATACAATAAAAACAAATTAAATCTAACTATCCCTGCACTAAAATTCCCATTTTAAAATTAACATTTCCTAACCCCTGAGGTAGAGACTAACCTAGGCCGGCCAAGCAGAAAAAGTGAGTTTTTAATTTCTGACGGAAGGAGCGGAGGTCCGTAGTTGTTCTAATGTCGGGGAAAAGGTCGTTCCAGAGGGCTGGGCCCGCCACAGAGAAGGCCCTTCCCCTGGGCGTCGCCCGCTGACAAAGTCTAGTGGACGGCACCTGGAGAAGTCCCTCTCTGTGGGAGCGAATCGGCCGGGAGGATGTATGGGGCAGAATCCGATCCCGCAGATAGCTAGGTCCCGAGCCATGGAGCGCTTTAAAGATGAGAACTAGCACCTTGAAGCGTACCTGAAAGACGACAGGTAGCCAGTGCAGCTCGCGCAAGAGCGGTGTTACATGGGTATACCTTGCGGTACCCATTATTGCTCGTGCGGCTGCATTCTGGACCAGCTGAAGTCTTCGGGTGCACCTCAAGGGGAGCCCCATGTAGAGAGAGTTACAATAGTCCAGTCAGGATGTCACGAGAGCATGAGTGACTGTGCGAAGGGCGTCCCGATCCAATAGGGGGCGCAACTGGCGAACCAGGCGGACCTGGTAAAATGCCCTCCTGGCCAATAAAAACATTGAATGTAGTGCAGGTGTTTGTCCATTTTTGCTAGATATCAAGGATGCACAAAATCCTTTTGGTTGCATTGTCCAAAGTGGGTAAGAGAATATAAAAAGTACATTTGATTTTAATTAAATTAACGTTTAAGTATTATTAAAATAAATTTAATTCATCAATTAAGTTAAGCTGAGACCAGAATTTCCATTGAAAAACAAGGAGATTGTAAAGTAAATTGTGCCCAATTATATTATCTTTTTTTTGCCAAAGTTGTTAAGGGAATCACTGTAGTTATTACTTGAATCATACATGAACCATTACATGGGTTATTAAGCAAATCCAGCTTCCCCCATTGACTTTACTTTTCATATGCTGTGAGGAAAATTGTTTGATCAAGTGAGCATGGGGATATTATGATGGCCGTGGTGTGAGGAACGGTTGAAAATCCCTTTTTTCAATGACATTGTAACTTTGAACAGTCACTAAATAAATGGTTGTAGGTTAAGGACTATCTATACCTACAGCCTCCTTCAAGTCCCTGGAAATTAACACCACCTCCTGGGAAACCCTGGCACAAGATCGATCAACATGGCGCACGCTGATCCACCAAGGCTGCCAGACATCTGAGGACAGAAGAACAAACATAGCACAAGAGAAGCGAGCCCTCTGCAAAGCCAGAGCTGCAAATGCTGCAACAATGGTGCCCACACATGTCTGCCCGACATGTGGCAGAACATTTCATGCCCGTATAGGCCTTACCAGCCACCTGGGGACACGCTGAGGACAGCCCACAACCTGTTAGATATCCTCTTTGAACACGATGGACAAACAACATCATACAGCCTTTATTTAATCATATCATAAATGCTGACCAGAGTAAAATTAAATGGATAGGATAGATTTTTTGCTTTTAGTGAAATAAACAATAACAAAGTGGCAGCTGCATTAATCAGGTTTGGTAGTTAGTTACTTCCTAATTCCCATTTAAAAATACAAGTGCTGTTTTAAAATATGCTGTATCATGAGCCAACATCTGCAAATCTGTTACTTGACTTCAGGGGCTTTGGTAGTCTGGAGGTTTTGGATTAAGAATTTGTTTTAGTTCTTCATCACCTCTACCTGAATTCATGGGCATAAAAATGTGAAGAATTCCGGGGGAATCTATCTTCTGCTATGAATCATAAACACCAAAAGGGGATAGTCATTTAAACTAAGAAATTTGATTGTTGCAATTATGTAAATGCAACCTAATTAACTTCTTTCCTTGTTTCTTCAAAATCATAGCTTAATTAGCTCTGGAAATTGTATATTTGTTCTTATTTATTTTCCTCCAGTCAAATTTCACATTATTTCTCACCCATGTAAAATCACCAGGTTGAATAGCATTTGTAAACTGAATTTATTTTAAATTCATCTAACTTCAGTTTTATACCACTGCCATTGTCAGTGATTCTGAGTTTATATACTTTAGTACAATAATTGGATTAAAATAAAAATAAAATGTTTATTTTTATCCCAATTCATTTAATAAAGAGGAAAGGGACACCTACATTTCCATTCATGTGAACTTCTTATATCTAGATCATTAGAAAGATTATGTTTCTCCCTTACTTCCAGTTTCTGACCAACTTTATAACAAACAGCATATCTTATGAACTATGTTGAATTTACTACACATATCCAAGATTAGGAAAAACCCTAAAAGAGATGCCGCCTTTGGCATCTGGATGAGCACCTGAATGTTCCATGGGCTGATAATTTCCTATAAAAGTATTTCAGATTTCTACACCACTTTTTAACTCCTATTGTCTAATCATTCAGGTTTTCACCATTTCTGGTGCCTACTACAGCATTTTACTAAATTAAATTAATTATAAATTATTTTACAAAGTAATTATTTTTCAAATCACTGTACTTGGTTACCAATGATACAAAAATTGTAAGATACAATTAACTCATGTCAGAAGTATGCCTTCCAATTTGGGACAGATGGTTCACTACAATAGTGTTCCATGGGTACTGAAAGAATCAAGATTACAGTTGTGTCACAGGCAATGTCAATGTACATACAAATAGTGTGTAACTACAATTGGGCAGCCACAGCCATCATCCATTTTTTTTTAAACTGATCTGTTCTCCAACGTAGTAGACATAATACATTATCTAGTAGACATAATACTAATAGACATAATACATTATCAGCAGTGGTGGGTTTCAAAAAAATTTAGAACCTCTTCTGTAGATGTGGCCTACTTTGTGGGAGTGGCTTGCTGGCCATGTGACCAGGTGGGAGTGACTTGCCAGCCATGTGACTGGGTTGGAGTGGCTTGGCAGTCATGTGGCCAGGTGGGAATGGCTTGCCAGCCATGTGACTGAGTGGGAGTGGCTTGGCAGTCATGTGACCAGGTGGGAATGGCTTTGCAGTCATGTGACCGGGAGGGAGTGGCCAAGATTATGTCAGCATTCCCAGTCAAGATAGAGGTATAAATTACACAGAAAAGAAAGAGGCATCCATACATCTGAATTTAACTTCAAACCAGTGGAAACAACTTAAATTCATTAAATAATGTTTGTTAGGGCTACCCACTGTTTTTGAATATATAGGAATGTAAAGCCCACAGCATCTACTTGGTACTTTTTAAAGCAGCGGCACCTTTTTCCTGGATTCATGAAATATCTACTTTAAAGAGTTGTGGGTGGGTACTACTGAAAATAAGGCAGGGTCCTACTTTCTTTTGACCCCCGAAATAAGCGCCTGGCCATTTTTTTAGAGAGGTTTTATTATTTTTGAGGTGTAGGAGGCAGCAAATGTGGTCACCTCATGGTTACTGCTGTGTTGCAATATTTTTGGGGAGGGCTTATTTTAGTGCATGTGCTCAAAAGCCCAACTGGGCTTATTATCCAGGGAGGTCTTATTTTGGGGGAAACAGGGTATATTTATAGTCTTGCATTTTCTTCAGTACTTCGTTTGGAACAGAATCCAAAGTATCATGCAATCCTAGCATTTTTTTTGTAAGATTTTTTTTTTAATCAAACAAAAACACAAAAAAAGAATCATCCTTCATTACATCTTGTAGAAAGCATGTCAATTGGTTAAAGATAACTTTAGTGCACTTCTTCCACAGTGATACCCATTGTCATCGGGGCACTTGGCACCATGTCCAAGAATTTTCAACAAATTGTAGCTTACTACAATAAAACCAGCAGAACTGCAAAACACTGCGCTACTTGGAACATCTTATATTTTAAGAAGGTACTTGGTTGATACCTAGGACACTGGCAGCAAACCGTATCAACCATTAGCACCAGTCAATGGTATTTGTAATGCATTTTTAAATGTTTAGTTGGCTGAGTTTCATGTTTAATGAATTAAATAAATAAATAAATAAATAAATAAATAATATACATCAACAAATTGCAGCTTCCTGCAATAACACCAGCATAAACACTTTTATGTTGTTGTTGTTGTTGTTGTTGTTGTTGTTGTTGTTATTATTATTATTATTATTATTATTATTATTATTATTATTATTATCATCATCATCATCTCAGGGTACCGTCGGCCGGGCAATGCCGGTTGGCGGTGCCCAGGGGAAGAGCCTTCTCTGTGGCGGGCCCTGCCCTCTGGAATGACCTACCCCCCGATCTACGCACCATCGTGGACCTCCGCCTTTTCCGCCAACGTCTTAAAACCCATTTATTTCAACAAGCCGGCCTAGCATAACCCCCGTTCTGACTTTTATAGGGATAATTTTTATAGGGATAATTTTTAAATTTTAGAGTTTTATTAATTTTAGCACAGGGAATATTTAATTAGTTTTTAACAATTTTGGATTTTTGTATTTTTTGTACGATTTTAATGATGCCTGTGCGCCGCCCTGGGTCCTTTTTTAGGAGAAGGGCGGGGTATAAATGTAATAAATAAAATAAAATAAAATAAAATAAAATAAATAAAATAAATAAAATAAATAAAATAAATAAAATAAATAAAATAAATAAAATAAATAAAATAAATAAAATAAATAAAATAAATAAAATAAATAAAATAAAATAAAATAAAATAAAATAAAATAAAATAAAATAAAATAAAATAAATTATTATTATTATTATTATTATTATTATTATTATTATTATTATTATTATTATTATTATTATTATTATTATTATTATAATAAAATGGGACACTAGTAAGAACTTGATTTACAATAGCAGAATGGAGTCAATTATTTTAACATTAGACATACTGAAATAAATTTTTGAATAATGGACTAAGAAGTTCATTCAAATAATGTCAATTAACATCTACCAGTATGGGAAGACTGTTAGAGATAATGAAAGAGAAACAAGGTCTTCTTGGCAAGAATGACATGAGAAAAGTTGTTATGCTGGTTACACAAAAGTGGGTGTCTTCATAAATAACAGGGAAGTCCAATAAACAATAAACCAAGAGAGTGACGTAGATAATTTTTTTATATAGGATTTTCAATATGGAGTAAACGTTTAGTTTTGAAGAATGGGACAAAGAAAAAACAAAATCAAGTTCTATGAAAGAGTAAAGATTAAAATTGTTAGAGGTAAAAATGAAAGAAAATAAAGTTAGTTTATTTAATCAAGGTTATAATAGATATATTGCTATTTTGGGTAACCCTTAATGGATTTTTTTTTCTGATCAGTAAAGGTAAAGGTTCCCCTCGCACATATGTTCTTGTTATTTCCGACTCAAGGGGACGGTGCTAATTTCTGTTTCAAAGCCGAAGAGCCAGCATTGTCAGTGGTCATGTGGCTGGCATGACTAAACGCTGAAGTTGCACGGAATGCTGTCACCTTCCCACCAAAGGTGAACCCTATTTTTCTACTTGCATTTTTACATGCAAGTGCTTTCAAACTGCTAGGTTGGCAGAAGCTGGGACAAGTAACGGGAGCTCACTCCATCACACGGCACTGGGGATTCAAACCACCAAACTGCTGACCTTTCTGACTGACAAGTTCAGCGTCTTAGCCACTGAGCCACTGAGCCACCTCCCCATTATTGGTTAAGTTTAAATAGCATTTGGGCCACTATCTGTCTGAGATTAGCCTCTTAGCCACTGAGCCAACGTGTCCCTCTTTTTTTTCCTAATAGCAGGACTGAAATGACAATGATTTATGGATTTATTTATAGATATGAAATGGGAATATGGGGAGGAAAGATTATTTATTATATTTTAAGAGGAGGTGGTAAGTAAACCTATTTATACTTGCTGTGGAAATGTTGGGAAATCATCTCTCTTTATAGTTCTTTTCCTTTTCTTTATCATATCCATCTTTTCCTTATTTTCTCATTTCTATTTTTCCTTTCCTTTTCTGTATTTTCATGCTTTCTTTTTATTCTTTTATCTATTTCCATTTTTATTAATTTTTACTTACGTACTTATAATCTCTAATAAAATTACTATTTAAAAAATTCCTGGTGATATCCCATCCAAGTACTAACCAAGTCTGGCCCTGCTTAGAGCTTTTTTATTTTCAAGATCATCTAAACTGGCCATGCGATGCCCCTTGTTTTTCCTTTCTGCACCTTTTCCCATCTCTTGGCCTACAACACACCTGACTACAAGATGCTACAGGTCATTCTGATGGATTTTACTTATTTATCCAGCTTTTTAGAATTTTTCATTATTAATTCTCCTCCTGTTTCTCCTTCAAATAGTGCAAATTGTCACAACCTCCAAGCCGTGCAATCTTTCCTTCAAATCTTGTCCGTATTTAGCTGTGCTCAGAAGCAACGAGGCCAGAAAGCTGGAAAATAGCTGGGACTAGCGTCACAATTGTTTTGAAATGAGTCATCCTTTTTCAGAATAGAAACAGGTCATCTTTGGAACATGGGGAAAATCTTGCAGAACAATACACTTTTTCCCTATAGAGCGGGGGGAATACGGGCTTAGAAATTAAACACAATAGCTGAGAAAATGGCCTATTGTAGGTTTTTTCCTCTACCTGCTCTTATTGCCCACTCATATCTCAGTCACATGAATGAGAAGTGATCCGTGAAAAGGACACTCGTTTCTCATTTCTGTCTCTTCAAGCTATACTTACTCATATCCAACTACAGTACAAAGTACAGAATAACTTTCCTGTCCTATTGTGTTACTTAGAAGTCCAAAAGAAATTTTGCACAGTAAGGACAATTTTGTGGGTCTTACTTGGTCAGTGTTTCTTAAACACTTCACCACGATGTAAAAAAAGATGTTGAGACTCTAGAAAGAGTGCAGAGAAGAGCAACCAAGATGATTAGGGGACTGGAGACTAAAACATATGAAGAACGGTTGCAGGAACTGGGTATGTCTAGTTTGATGAAGAGAAGGACCAGGGGAGACACGATAGCAGTGTTCCGATATCTCAGAGGGTGCCACAAAGAAGAGGAAGTCAAACTATTCTCCAAGGCACCTGGGGGCAGGACAAGAAGCAATGGGTGGAAACTAATCAAGGAGGGAAGCAACCTAGAACTAAGGAGAAATTTCCTGACAGTTAGAACAATGAATCAGTGGAACAACTTGCCTCCAGAAGTTGTGAATGCCCCAACACTGGAAGTTTTTAAGAAAATGTTGGATAACTATTTGTCTGAAGTGGTGTAGGGTTTCCTGCCTGAGCAGGGGGTTGGACTAGAAGACCTCCCAGGTCCCTTCCAACTCAATTATTCTACTTTATTCTAAACTATTCTCCCCTCAGGAACCCTTGTCATTTTAAAAATTATGGAAGACTCCAAAAGAGATGTGTTCGTAAAGTTATATTTATTCATCTTTAATATATTAATCATATTAAAATTAATATGCCACTACAACTTCTCGTGGTTGTTTGATCGGATTTTAATACTGTATTATTTTCCAACTTAGTCTGGCAAATAATTGTGATTTTGTGGTATCTGACAGAATCTTGGGGGATGTTCAGGGATCTTAAGATCACATTTTAAGAAATGCTGATCAACATGTTCTTTGGAATTCTAGTATTTGTATTCTGAAAAAAGTAATTGCATATATGTTTGTGTGAGATATAGATACAAATACAAGTATGGATAGTATTTAGATATATTCCCATGCTGACCTCCTTGGAGTTAAAGAACTTCAATAACCCTACTCTCCAGCTCTCCTTTGAATTAATTTCTAAAACAAAGTCTAAGTGAAAACTAATAGAAAAATGCACAGGAGAATTTCCCTATTTGGCACCGAGCAGAAATAACAAGGGATTTTTAAAAGCCAATGAGAATTGAGCATGTCTGACTTATACATGAACCAAAGTAAAAATCAGGTCGGAGGAGGGATGAATGGAATAATGTAAACAACAGCAATCCTTCCTGTCAAATTTAGCTGTAGCTATATTTATTTTTCATATGAACACGTTTCTGAAGACATCAGGCTTGATCGTGTTACAAAATCTATGTTCATCTGACAGTCTAAACATGCAAAATTGCTATCATTCAGGAACCATATCTTTCTACCATAACATGAAATCTTTTGGAAGAGAAACAAACTTGAACATAATGAGTTTATAACAATGGTTATCATTTATCATATTATGGTTATTTTACAATTATGTTTATGTATAATGTATGGGTTTTTACAGATAGTTCTAGACTTACAACAGTGACCATTCAAAGTTACATTGAAAAAAGTAATTTATGATTCTTTTTCATTCTTATGACCATTGCAGCATCCCCATGGTCAACTCAGACACTTGGCAACTGATTCATATTTATGAAGGTTGAAGTGTTTCAGGGTCATTTGATCATCTTTAGTAACTTTCTAACAAGCAAAGCCAATGGGATAGCCAGATTCACTTAACAACCTTGTTACTAACTTAGCAACTGCAGTGATTCACTTAACAACTATGGCAAGAAAGGCTGTAAAATGGGGCAAAACTCACTTAACAAATGTCTCAGCAACAGAAATGTTGGGCTCAATTGTGGTCGTAAATTGAGGACTACCTGCACTCTACCAGGAGTTAGGAGTTAGGAAGTACAATTGCATAGTTTGTAAAGAGTAGGAAAAAACATCAGTGCTTTGGATTATCATGTTTTTTACACTTTTCTAACCACATTGCAAATTGAAGTTCTTTACTTGCTTTCAAGGAACACATAGCCGTAAAATAAAATAAAAACTAAACCTGATTCTTTCCTCCAGTTAAAATTAACCTTTTTATTTGTGACTTGTTCAAGCTTATTACTGTTTTTTTTTTAAGTATTTGGAACTGACCTAATTATATTCACAAGCAAATGCAAGCCTTGTTTGGTCTCATACTAATTTATTTCCTCCAATCATACGAGGTATAGGTTTGATTTTATTGAAATAGGGAGAACAATCATGGTTTTGGCCACATCAGTCCTTTGTGTATTAAAGGATAAAGATATTAGCGTTGCCACCTAATCAATCCTTTGGATCAGAAATGGATACAGGATAAACAAGTATGGAGAAATATAAGCATGTATATCAATCTCTGCTCCAGATAACTCATGGTGATTCATTTCTAAGACTTAAGGATATTATTCTCTGACAGACAATAAGATTCTGGAATCTACTGGATTATTTAAATGTAAACTATTCAATACATCCACAAGTGAATGTGGCAAGCTTATTGGGTATCATTGTAACTTAATGTTCAGATTTCAGCAGAACCCAAAATCATTCAAGTAACATTTATGATGAGCCAAGTTCAGGCAGCCCAATAAAGTTCAACAGTGCATTTCCTAAGTACAAAATTCATATTGCATAGTACAGCAGATTTATTCATCGTCTCCAGATGACAGAATTTATGCTTTAAATGAATTCTGGACAATGACTATTCTTACCATCTGCCAATATTACCAAAATCAATTACTTTGGAGATTTCTAACTTGAACAAGCTTTTTAAAAGGGAAAAAAAAGTTCCTCAAAAGCCAGATAAACAAATGATTAGGAGGACAAAGTGTTAGAATTCAAATCATGTTCTTTTAATAAATATTGAATATATTAAAAAATATTGTGTGGCAAAATCTTGTGATGTAATCCATTTAGAAAAAATAAAATAAAATAAAATTCTTTCCCCTGTGAATCAAGGAAGTTCATGGAGCTGTTCGAAAGGTGGAGACTGAAGTCACCTAGCAACTGGACTATATGCTGATTGGACCATGTGACTGGCAACTTTGGTGGGAAGTGACAAATTTTACTTTGAATTGGGTGTAAAACCGTCAGGAACTTAGAGCCGGTTTTCCACCAAGTCTCTGCCAATTTGGTATGTCCCAATAAAACATTCTTTGAGGAATATGCCTGCCTTGGAGTTCTCATTGTTGGGGATAGAACCTTGAAACTTAACTAATGGGGTGGGGGGGATATGTCTCCTATACAGGTAAACTCATCTGTTTGGTCCTCAACTCCTTTAATTTAATGTACCCAACATGCTCTCTAAACCTAAATAGGCCTTTCAAACAGCAGTAGGGAAAGAAGAGAGGCTGAATCACTAAAAACAAGACATAGTCATACCACTGCCACACTGAGCGCAGTAGTAACATTTCCTATTTGGTAGGATAACACCTTACCCACCTACTCTCATTAGCCATACCAGAAGAAGTGTTTGAAGATGGACAGCATTCATAAAAGCTTATAAACTTCCTCGGTTGCCACTTATATGCAGGAAACTCAAATACTATGAATTCTGGCTGCTATGATTTCCAAAGCCAAACTGAAGCCACAACAGGACCTAGTGCACAAAAGTGCTGGCATTGGGTGAGTGGGAAGGGGTTACATTGATAATTTTTGCTTTCCTTTCTCCCTTCTCTCCCTAACCTGATGATACAGAGAAAGGAAAGCTAGCTAAGATCACTCTGAGAAGCAGAATGCCTATGAAGTTTCCTGATAGTTTTAGTTTTATTCGAATTTATACCCCGCACCTTTTCCAAAAAAGGACCCAGGGCGGTGCACAGGAAATTTAAAAGACATAACAAATATAAACAAGTACAAAATTATAAAAGCTATTAAATCAATCGATACCCTGTGCTAAAATATGTATAAAATCCCCAAATTAAAACTATCTAAAAGCAGTCAGAACGGGAGGTTATGCTAGGCCGGCTTGTTGGAAAAGGTGCGTCTTAAGACGCTGGCGGAAGAGGCGGAGGTCTGAGATGGTACGTAGTTCGGGGGGTAAGTCGTTCCAGAGGGTAGGGCCCGCCACAGAGAAGGCCCTTCCCCTGGGTGTCGCCAACCGGCATTGCCCGGCCGACGGCACCCTGAGAAGACTCTCTCTGTGGGAGCGGATCAGACGAAAGGATGTATGGGGCAGGAGACGGTCTCGCATATAACTAGGCCCCGAGCCATGGAGAGCTTTGAAGATGGTTGTCAAAACCTTGAAGCGCACCCGAAAGGCCACAGGCAGCCAGTACAGCTCGCGCAGGAGAGGTGTTACGTGGGAGAACCTAGAGGTTCCCATAATCACCCACGCGGCCGCATTCTGGACTAGATGTAGCTTTCGAGTGCACCTCAAGGGAAGCCCCATGTAGAGAGCGTTACAGTAGTCAAGTCGGGATGTCATGAGTGCTTGAGTGACTGTGTGAAGAGCAGCCCGGTCCAGTAAGGGGCGCAATTGGCGCATCAGGCGTACCTGATAGAACGCCCCCTGGCCACGGCCGCCACATGGTCCTCCATGGATAGCCGGGAATCCAGGAGGACACCCAAATTGCATGCCCTCTCTTCTTTCTTTGTTATTTAAGAAAATAAGCAGAATCACCACATCTAACCCTCTATATAGTACAGGCAGCAGCCCCCAACCTTTTGGGCACCAGGGACCGGTTTCATGGAGAGATATTTTTTTTACAGACAGGAAAGGGAGTGGTTTCATGTGCTGCCTGCATCCCACGGATGGGGCTTTGTTTGTTTGTGTGAACCAGTTACTGGCACACTATGGACTGGTGCCAGAGGGGTTGGGAACCCTGTGCTAAGGCATTGCTTACATAAGGTTTTCCAGCAGTGGTGGGATTCAAAAATTGTACTCCCAGTTCTGTGGGTGTGGCTTGGGGGGCGTGGATTGGGGGGCATGGCAAGGGAAGGATACTGTAAAATCTCCATTCCCTCCCCACTCCAGGCGAAGGTTACTGTAAAATATCCCATTCCCTCACAATCAGCTGGGACTCAGGAGGCAGAGAATAGATGGGGGCAGAGCCAGTCAGAGGTGGTATTTACCGGTTCTCCGAACTACTCAAAATTCCCTCTAACGGTTCTCCAAAACTAGTCAGAACCTGCTGAATACCATCTCTGTTTTCCAGTCTGTGTTTAAAACCTCCATTGAAAGGAAACAGCTACCATACTAACAAGTTCTTTCTAATCTACATTTCTATAGCTTCCATCTATCATTTCTGGTCCTGTGAGTGATGGAATACAAGTCTACCCCAATTCTATATAACATCCCTATCTCCTGTCACTCTTCCCTTCTGCAGACTAGACATGTTCAATTCTTTGAACCATTCCTGACAGGACTTTGTTTTCAGTCCCCTTATTATTCTCCTGGCTCTCTTCTGAACATGTTTATGTCCAGCAATGTCCTTTTTACATTAGGGTGCTCAGAACTGTGTAAAGTACTTCAAGCGGGCTGGATCAAAACACAGTAGATTCAAACTGCTATTTCCGGTATATGAACTCCCAATCCTTATTAATGCATCCCAAAATACCATTTAGCTGTTTAGCAATTACATCATATTTTCAGCTTTTAACCTATTAAAACCTTTCCGCGTGGGTTCACAAACAAGGATTGTCAATGAGTTGACAATTTCCTCCAGTTTATGTTCAATATTATATTGATCTTTTTGGACTTTTTCTTTCTCTTCCAAAGCCCAATTTCTATGTTAATCCAGATTTAATATTCATCCTTTCAACTACTTCATTAATAAAAAATTAATAAAATGTGAAAGCACAGAGCTCAGGAAACTATACTTCATTCAATATTATTTCCTAGTCTGATGTGAAGCCCTTTTTGGAGTGCAGTTATTCATTTTGTTATGAATCCAGCTAACAAGTGCGTAATTTACTCCGTATTTCAGCATTATATGAATGACAATATCATCAGAAATTTTATAAAATGTGTCATAAGGTCAACATACCCTATATCAGGGGTCTCCAACCTTTGCAACTTTAAGTCTGAAGGACTTCAGCTCCCAGAGTTCAGCTCTGGGAACTGAAGTCCTTCAGACTTAAAGTTGCAAAGGTTGGAGACCCCTGCCCTATATCCATATCATGCCCTTGACCACTCTCAAAAGAAAAGGAAGAGAAGAAAAAGAGAAGGAAAGGAGGAGGAGGAGGAGGAGGAGGAGGAGGAGGAGGAGGAGGAGGAGGAGGAGGAGGAGGAGGAGGAGGAGGAGGAGGAGGAGGAAAGATAGTCTGATATGGCTTGTGACAAACCCATCCTGGCTCTAATTAATTGTTGAAATTCTATCCAAGGGTTCCTTCAGTAGGCTTGGGTGTATTAATCTATCTTGGAAGTTGAATTCATGTAAAATAGCCAAGTGTTGGGTGCTTTTTTCCCCTTCTGTTTTTATGTCTTCAGCTGCAACTCCCTTCTTCCATTAGTTGCTCAAAGTTTCTCTGAGAGAAGAGTTAAGATATTATGCCTTCTTACCATTATCCATTACCAATTCATCCCTTTCTCCTTGACTTGATCCAAGGATCTTCAGCTTCCTTGCTTTTCCTGTTGTTTCTGATGCATGCAAAGAACACTTTTTTGCTATTTTCAGCATTTCAGAGAAGTTCATTTACTCACGTGGGTTCTTGCAAGCATTTTATGTTTGTCTTTGATTATTCACCCCCCTCCTTTTTTTTTTACATTTCCTATACATATTCTCTTCTTTTTTCATTATTTAAAAAAAAACAATGTGTGCATCTACTCTGGTCATCTTTAGATCTCTCTTTTTTTTTCTTCTAGAAAAGCATCTGGCCATTTTCCTCCTTCAGATACTAATATTTCAAGCCATTAGATCTGATTTGCTTTTCATCTATTGTTCAGAAAACCAACATATACATCTGACTCATCTTTATTCTTTCGCCCTTGATATCATAAACTCAAGGATAACATGATCACTTTCTCCCAATGTTCCAGTCTTTTTCAGTTCTTTAACCAATTCCTTTGTATTGGTAATTATTACAACTAGGACAGCATTCTCCCCTAGCTCCTTCTTTTTCAAATGAAGTTGTGAGCAAAACAAAAGACAATAATTTGTTGGGACCTATGACTTTTGGCAGAATTACATTTCCAGAAGTTATCTCTCATTGTATATGCCTTTTGGAAAGTCTAGTTGTATGATACAGAAAGTTCTCACCCATATCGTCTGCCTGTTGAGGCAGGCTAAAATAAATCACTTTTCACAAAAATATCACTGTGGTTTCTCTGTCCTTTTATTCTTATCCAAGCACTCTCAATAGAATTTCCATACTCCAAATTGTAAATTTCCATTTTCTTTATGTACAACACAACATATCCTCTTGTTCTGTTCAGTATGTTCCTTCTAAATAAGTTGTAGCCTTCCAGGGCTGTGTTCCAATCATGGTTGCAAGCCAGGTTTCTGTGGTGCCTGTGACATGATACTTGTTTTGCTATGTTAGAATATTAAGCTCTTCTTGTTCCTTTTCCATACTCTATGCATTGGTATTGAAACACCTGAGACTGTGAGTAATATTTTGCTTCAGGCCAATTTCAAAGCCCCTTGTTCTCCACCTTTATGTCCTAGGTAGCTTATTCAAGCTACCTAGGCATGAGCTCTTGCAAACTTCCTCCTTTTGTTCTAATTTAATGGCCCCAGATGAGATTGGCGAGGCACCTGCCAAACATATCCTGCCCAATCTTTATGAGATATAATAATTCTTGTGCTAGAAATTGTTCACATAGCTATTGCAATCAAATCCTTCTTGACTGTATCATCTACATATAAAGGAGGATGTCCCTCTCTTCTGATGCCAGAACCCCCACTGGAAGAGCCACAAAACTTACTTGCATTCACGATTTCTTTACCTTTCTGCCCAGAACCACACAGTTCCCTTCAAGGTCTCTTTATGGCACCAGTGAATCCGTGGATTTATACATCCATGTCAATTTATATGTCATAGACTGGATGAGAGCATCTGGTAGAAACAACCCCATCATGCAATATCATATCAAGTCTGCACACTGCACACTTCTCTTAGCAGAAAATCACCTACCTTCACAATGTTACACCTTTTCATCGAAGTGGAACCTCAGTATGTTTCACACCGTTCCATGAAGCCAGAGTTGAATAGGTTTGCTTAAGAGCCTAGGATGTATTTTATAGCAAAATCACCACAAGCCCTATGTGTTTCCTGAAACTCTTTTCTTCCTCTTTGTGTTCTCTGAAGTTCAACCCCTTCTCTGTCCTTCTTGAGAAGCTTGAGGTCTCTTCTCCAAGAATTTATCTCATTATCTGCTATATGCCGTACATAAACTCTCTTCTCAACTACATTTTCTTATTTCTGTAATACAAATATAGCACATACTGTCCGAGTTATCTTCATTAAGATAAACTTGCACACAATGGGCACCCAAAACTTCATTTACTCTCCATTCTATTTGGGGTTTCTTGGAGTCTCCCATTCACATTCCCCAAAATACCCTAAACTTTCCTGCCAAATACTCTTGTTTGCTCAATCAGTAAATAAGTTCCTTCTTTGTCTCAGAACCACAATTCAATTCAGTTCAATATTTATGAATGTTGCTATTGCATTTTTTTTAAACCATAGTTTTTATTCACTTTTGTCCACTTTCACACAAGTAACTAAGTAACAGATTGCTTAAAATACTTGATCTGCTTTTTAAAAATAAGTTATATTTTCTTAGGGTGACTAGATATAATAAATGAATAATCATTATTTACTCATTCTGTTACTCCATCATCCTAATGCTAGCTCAGGTTTGTAATTGAATTTATGGTATACATAAAACACAAGCATTCATATCTAGATAATTTATGCGCTGCAGTTGTATCACAAAGCAAATTTGCAGGGGCAAATAAATAAAAGTACCACAAGGGTTTCATACAATTATTCATAATAAGATGCTAATCTTCCAAATGTTTTTGGCATGGTTACCACCAGCATTCTCATGCAACATGGGAAAAGCTTGTAAACCCAATAAGTCTTCTTATCTCTCCCGGGACTTCATGTACTCTCAAGAGTGCACCTGCATCCCTATTTTAAAAATCCATGCCAGGCCTACCCATATGAAAGCAACATATTGTTCTATTTATTTCTACTTTTTAAATAACTTTTCTATTCTTTCTGTTATTTTTTTCTGATTATTCTTAATCCTTCCATATGTCCAGTTTCCAATATGCAGTTCCCAGTGCATCAGGGAAAAAAAACCTGTAAAGATTGTTCATTACTGATTTCAAGAGGGCAAAGATATATTGGATCCCTAAGCCACATTGATTGATGGCACTCCAATGTGAAGATTTTCATCTACAATGATTTAGAAGGAGAGATGGTGTTGGTACCTCCTAAGCTTTGGCATCTAGGCCAATGTCTTCCAGGCTTAGCCTAAAACTGGCCCTGGATTTAATTAATTTCTGTTTAATTTTGCTAGTATTATGGTCCATGTTTGTTCCAGGATTAGTAACGGTGCATTTAATGCTGTATGGAAAATATCATGCAGCAGATCTAGTTTTGATCTTTTAAAACACGGAAAGCTTACACATTGAGATACCATTGGAATAACTAGTACATTTTTTCTTTGCATAAACTGGACCTTTTATTGTATTATGTAGCTTCGACTATTTTAGTTCTAATGAACCCAAAACTGCATTTTTAAAACTTGTAAACTTAAATTTTAGATGCCAGAACTAACATTTGTTAAACATCATAGGACATTTAATCCTTGCTCTTAAAGCAATAGCTTAACTTTATAAGAAGGTGAAAAAGTAGATGAAATATATATTGTTTATTTGCATGACTTTTATGAAAATAGGCTTGGATATCCTTTTTGTTTAAAAAAAAGGAAGAGGTTGTTTTTAAAACTTATGAAACTATTATCTTTCAAGAATTAAAATGTGGTAAATAGTTTTATGTCAAATAATTGGCATCCCATGCTGGTACTTCAGAGTTGGTGAGTTGGAAATCTCCAAGATTGTAGACTAATTGCTACTTATCAAGGATGCATATGTTTTTTCTTGGCTGTATCCCTAGTATTTGGTATTTATCAAGGCATCAAGAAATGTGGCCTTTTTGTGCATAAGTAGGTGGGAAGTGGCCAAAAGAATTACTATGCAACATTGAAAGGACAAATCTAGAAATGTAGCAGCGGACTGTAGCAATGGATTGCTGATAAAGGCAATTTGTCAACGTTCGAATGACTAATTTTTTAACAGAAGGTTAAAGTAAAGGATTTTCAAGTAACATAATAAATGCTGGGAAGAGATGTTTTGTTTATGATATAAATGTCCAGATTTTTTTAAATTATATTTCCTTTTCTGGCTTTCTTATACAAAGTGTAATCACTAAAGAGAAGAGGACAATTTGTTTAATATAGCAATTAAAAAAACTATCTGGCAGTTTAAACTATGATTTTTGCATTGCCAATTGATTTTAAGTTCTCTACTTTCACACCTGCTTCAGTGCATTCAGTTTGGCAGCTTATGAAGGATGCTAAGCAAACCTGCTTTATTTTGGCTTGCTAGTTTTGTGCATGTGTGTGTGAGAGACAGACAGACAGGCAGGCAGGCAGAGGCAGAGACAGAGGGAGATATTTAAATTTCGATGCTTCTCTGATTCTCAAATCTATCTAGAACAGAGACAGGCTTGATGCCCTGTTTGTTTTTATTGCATTTGGGGCCAAAATCAAATGAAGAGAAAGAGCTCAGGAACTGGTGCTAGCAAAAGCAAACATGTGTTTTCATCTAAGTGGATAAAAATAACTTCATCCTTTATTTTGCTCATCAAAGCAGGAAGAAAAAGAGTCAGAGTGTTTTGTTCTGTTTAATGGTAGTTTTTGGTTCACCTGTGCACCTGCAATGTTTTTTTTTTTAACTCCTGAGAAATAGTAACTTACTTGGATCTTCTCCAGTGTATGCTCAATTTATATGTGCAGCAAAATGAATAAAGGTATGGTCATTATCTGTGGCAGCTTATCAATTACTACTTAAAACTATTTTTACCCAGAATCCAGGCTGTTAGAAATAGTATAACAATGGGAGTTGTCCTGAGAAATGCCATCACTGTGAGAGTAGCCTTTAATAACATTTTTCCCCCTAGGCTTTAAATAGCCTTTGCTAGATTGCAAACAGCTTGGCACAGCGGGGCTCTTGGGATTCTCCTCTGTTATGGTGGGGTTAATATATGTTGTCAAACATAGGTCAGGGTTTAATCTCCAGCATTAAGGGCTCTGTGGGAGCTGCTGAGGCTCAGAGAAGCACAGTAGTAAAATGCCCTCTTGATTGCAGGTAGATAATAAGCTCTTGCTGTTGCCAGCATCAATCAGGGACCAGTTTGCCTGGCACTCCCTACTGAGCTGATTGCTGCAAATGCTTGAGAATCAAACAACCTGCAAAGATATCTCTCCAGGCAAGCCTTATGCAGAAGGAGAGCACCAGTTCATTTTCTTCCATGAAGATGCCTCTTTTTTCCATTCTCTTTTCAAATGCTGAAGGACTATTCTTGCCCTTTTCCCACGCTTAATTCCTTAAACATGTTCTGCAACTATCTAATGTCATTTATGGTCCAAGTCCTGCTTACATTCTTGAGTCTATTCTATTTTTCCTTTTCTATGTTTCTCCCCATTTCTGGAACAGTTATTTTGGATTGTATTATTGATTCATGAGAACCCATTGATATATCATATGTGGGTATGATTGATTAGATTCCTTATTTATGACGTGTGTTTATCAATAGGTAGACTTATGATAGATTGAATGGATCAATGAGGAATGGATCAATGGATCGATAGGCAGGCAGGCAGACTGACAGGGCTGATGAAAAAATTAGACCAATGTAATTGTGTCTCATAGGGGATATAAAGTAAATGGCACCATGTTATATATAAACATCAAAATAAAAAGTTGACTTTTTGTAACTTTTGTAAGTAAAAGTCAAGTGCTTGCTAAAGTTCAGACAATAGTGGTCTGTTGGGAAAAATGAATGTTTGTAAAAAGAAATTAAAAAAGGGCTGTGCAAGATAAAGATAACCTTATTTGGCCCAATTTGTTATATGGCAGTAAGAGTTAGATATGGCAGAAGGAACAAAAGTAGTAAGAATGATTTATTTAAGATAAGTGTATGGTAAAACAAAAAGGCATGAGGTACCGAAATAACATGAATTGTGTACAGAGGTGTGTTTCCAATGTGAAATAACTACATTGAGGTATCTGAGTCATAAAAAAAGAATCAAACTACAAAACAAATATACAAAGGAAGAGGAAATAGGTTGAGGGGAACAGGAAGACTAAAAAAAAAATCATGGCTGATAAAGTTAATGAGATCCTCAAAAAGAACCTAAAAGAACAAAAGAATGGTTTTCAAAGAACATAAAATTATGGAAACATACAGTGAATGGTATTGAAGTAAATTAGATGCAGTAAATTGTTCTTACCTGTTCTATTCCCTACCTTTTTTTTTCTTTAGCTTACTGCTTCTAACTCTTTTTCTGCTTTTTATTTAACCCCACTTGCCCTGAAAGGAAACAATATGCTGGGTGGGGTGGGGTAGGGTGTGGTGGGGTTTGGTGCAGTGCGGTGTGTGTGTGTGTGTGTGTGTGTGTGTGTGTGTGTGTGTGTGTTGGAAGTAAACTTCCAGGCCTGAAATCTTCAGAAAGGACTAAACTTTTCTTTGCCTTTGGGAGGAGTTTGACTCCGTTGCTTCCGAGGATATGGACAGGTTACGTGGGCGACTGCGAGCCACCACATGTTTATTGGACCCGTGTCCCTCCTGGCTTGTACTGGCATCCTGGGAGGTGACACGAGGCTGGCTCCAAGAGGTTGTCAACGCTTCCTTAAGTGAGGGTTCCTTGCCTGCTTCCCTAAAAGAGGCTATGGTGAGGCCCCTCCTTAAGAAGCCCTCTTTGGATCCAGCTTTATTAACCAACTATCGTCCAGTCTCCAACCTTCCCTTCTTGGCGAAGGTTGTTGAGAGTGTGGTGGCACAACAGTTTCCCCGTCACCTGGAGGAAGTTGATTATCTAGACCCGCGCCAGTCCGGCTTTCGGCCCGGGCATAGCACTGAGACGGCATTGGTCGCGTTGGTTGATGATCTCTGGAGGGCCAGAGATGGGGGTTGTTCCTCCATCCTGGTCCTATTAGACCTCTCGGCGGCTTTCGATACCATCGACCATGGTATCCTATTGCATCGGCTGGGGGGGTTGGGAGTGGGAGGCACCGTTTTACGGTGGTTCTCCTCCTACCTCTCTGGCCGATCGCAATTTGTGTTGGCAGGGGAGCAGAGGTCGACCTCGAGACCCCTCACATGTGGGGTGCCTCAGGGGTCGGTCCTCTCGCCTCTCCTGTTTAACACATACATGAAGCCGCTGGGTGAGATCATCCGTGGTTTTGGGGTAGAGTACCATCTATACGCTGACGACACCCAGCTGTATATTTCTACCCCAAACCACCCCAACGATGCCGTAGCGGTGATGTGCCAGTGCCTGGAAGCCGTGCGGGTCTGGATGGGAAGTAACGGACTCAGGCTCAACCCGACCAAGACCGAGTGGCTGTGGTTTCCGGCTGCCCGATTCAACCAGCTCACTCCATCGCTGGCCATAGGGGGCGAACATCTTGCCCCTGTGGATGGGGTGCGCAATTTGGGTGTCCTCCTGGATGCCCGGCTGTCCATGGAAGATCAAGTGACAGCCGTGGCCAGGAGGGCGTTTTACCAGGTTCGCCTGGTTCGCCAATTGCGCCCCCTATTGGATCGGGACGCCCTTCGCACAGTCACTCATGCGCTCGTGACATCCCGACTGGACTATTGCAACTCTCTCTACATGGGGCTCCCCTTGAGGTGCACCCGGAGACTTCAGCTAGTCCAGAATGCAGCCGCGCGAGCAATTATGGGAACCACTAGGTTTACCCATGTAACACCGCTCTTGCGCGAGCTGCACTGGCTGCCTGTCGTCTTCCGGGTGCGCTTCAAGGTGTTGATTATCATCTTTAAAGCGCTCCATGGCTCGGGACCTAGCTATCTGCGGGATCGGATCCTGCCTCATACATCCTCACGACCGATTCGCTCCCACAGAGAGGGACTTCTCCGGGTGCCGTCCACTAGACTTTGTCAGCGGGCGACGCCCAGGGGAAGGGCTCTCTCTGTGGCGGGCCCGGCCCTCTGGAACGACCTTCCCCCCGATATTAGGACGACCACGGACCTCCGCTCCTTCCGTCTCAAATTAAAAACTCATTTCTTCTGTCTGGCCGGCCTAGGATAGTCTCTCTGTCTTTGGGGTTTTATTGGGGTTTTGTAATATTGCTTAGTTTTAATGGGAATTTTAGCGCAGGTTTGGATTTAATTTATTTTTAATGAAATGTTTATATGTATTTATTGTTTTACTGTGCCTGTGCACCGCCCCGAGTCCCTGTGGGGAGAGGGCGTGGTTTAGAAATATTAAAATTATTATTATTATTATTATTTCCAAAATTAAGTCTTTTTTTTGTTTATTACAGTTCTGCTACTTGTTTAGGTTTGATGCTAGAAATACTGATTTATAACAAGGTATATAAGGACATGTGTCTATAAGCATTTTATTCCATCATAAAAGGGGAACCAATGAAAGGAGAAAGTTCTGCAGCAGCAGTGGCAGTTCGGCAGTGATATAATTGGCACTCATAGAAGCAATATACAGTGTTATGAGAGAAGGTTTCTACATTGCTTTCTAGAGATGCCCCAGCATCTCTCATGTTACCATTAAGAACAGTGGCATATAAAGAGAGAAGTACTCCAATTTTACAGTGCATCAGAGACTAGCATAAACTTCATTTTTGGACCATTTTTCTTGCCTTCATTTACTTAGTTATTTTTTATGCTGAACTAACCAAATGTATATATATGCAACAGAGATAATTGAAAAATGTAAATTCAAACTTCATCATCATCATCAAGGGAGAAAGGGGGGACAAACGGAGGGGGAGGACTAGGCAAATCATGCTATAATCAGAAGAACTTCAAAATTCTGACCCTATCTCTCAAAAGTCTTTTTTGTTCCTTTGTACACAAAACACAGAAAGAAAACCACACTTTAATTCAAACGGTGAAAACAGCTATGAACAATCAATTACTTCAAATCAAGCATAGATTGCTCTTTTAAATGGTAACTCTTTTTCCCATCTCCTATGCTTGAAAGGTATCTTGGTAAATTCTAAAGATTGGGGGAGGGAGAATAGTCAAGAAGAACATATGCATGATTCATATAAAATGTGTGATTGAACTCATATAAATAACTCCATGGATTTTATTTTTTTTTGTTAGGTAATAATTAACATTATCACGTATCTGAATAGCATAAATCCATGATCTGTGGGAGGTAAGGTGGGTGAATGGCTAAAATGTAAAAAATGAAAAGAGGAACAGATAATAAACACCTTTGCTATATATCGTAAATATCCGCTATAATACATTTATCACAATTAAGATAATGAAGTCTGCCCAAATGTAATAGAATTATGGTTTCTGGCTCTGTTGTTTCACTACTCCACATTTATTTGTAACCTTTTCTAGCATGGCAATTAAAGAGGCCTTGTTAACCCACATCTGAGTTATTACATTATGTAACGTTTTCTATACAGAATAACTGTTATTTATACTAAGTTGAAACAAATATTAAGAACCTCATTTTTAAGTTTAAGATTCAGAGCCTTATTTTTATATTGAAGATTTTAAGTTTGATATTGTGAAAGCCTTGAAGAACTCTGTCCAATGAGACAAAGATGAAATGAAGAGAAATCAAATCCTATGACAATATTTTACTGAACTAGATTGCTTAAGTTTGTTAGAAGTAAAATAAAAGATATAAACATGATTTATTTGATCAAGCTTAAAACAAGATATGTTGTTACTTCTGGCAAGCTCTTATGAATTTTCTGCTGACAGTAAGATTGAAAAGATGTTCTATGGATTAATTTATAGATAAGAGCTCAGATATGAGTGAAGAGTTAAATATCTGTAACCTTAGTGGAGATGAAAAGTCTCTAGAATTGTTTAGATATGTTGTGATAAAGGTTGGAAATCACTTCTTTATATATTTCTTTTCTCTTTCTTTATTCTTACTCTTCTCTTTCTTTTCTCTTCCTTTTTCTTACAGTTGTCATTTTTTTCTTTCTATTTTCTTTTCTTTAAGAGCAGTGATGGCATAGTGGTTAGAATCCACTATTGCAGGTTACTTCTGCTGACTGCCAGCAGTTCAGCAGTTCGATTCTCACTGGCTCAAGTTTGACTCAGCCTTCCATCCTTCCGAGGTCAGTAAAATGAGGACCCAGATTGTTGGGGGCTATATGCTGACACTGTAAACTGCTTAGAGAGAGCTGTAAAGCACTGTGAAACGATATATGTCTAAGTGCTATTGCTATTTAAGTTTAATTTGCAGTCAAAAGCTGAGCCTTGCAATGATTTTAATTTTAAAAGCTGAAATTCATTATAAATATTTGTTTCATTTCCTCATTTATTTTTTGCAGGTTGTGATACAATCATTAATATTTTTCTTAATATTTTGGTAATCCTAAGTATTTTTAACATTTATATATTATTGGAATTCTTAAGTTTCTAGATGCCTCCTTTGGAATTGTAAGGTGACTAGAAAGAATATAAATGAGAACTCAGAAATTTAACTGATAATCCTTATAAAGTCCAAAAAAGAAGAAGAAGAACAGCAGCTCTGAATATGGCATTCAAAGTTTTAGGTAATTATAATTGAATACAAGATTTTTGAGCAATAATCATTCAAGCGCCATGTGTCAAGAAACAAACACAAAAATAAGCTGAATTATATATAGTTTGGTAAGCAGTTTTTATACAAAGGTTCAATAAATCAAGGGAAGTAGCTATTCTGTTTAAAACTGGGATACATTTCAAGGCTTAAAAGATGCTAAAATATAGGAAATAGATAAGAGGATGGATGGATGGATAGATGGATGGATGGATGGATGGATGGATGGATGGATGGATGGATGGGCAGGAAGGCAGGCAGGGAGGAAGGCAGGCAGACAGGAGAAGGAGGGAGGGAGGGAGGGAGGGAGGGAGGGAGGGAGAGAGAGAGAGAGAGAGATGTTTTACATTTGTGCTAATAAATAAATAAACAACGGAGATTAGTATAGATCTATTTCAAGCTATTTAGCTCTCATCAGCTAGCCATACCCTTACTGGGATTCGAACCAGGAAAGTATTACATGTGAGGCAGTTGTAATTGCCACTAAACCACTGGTTCTCATCCTAACACAAATATCTATCTATCTATCTATCTATCTATCTATCTATCTATCTATCTATCTATCTATCTATCTATCTATCTATATTGCAGACATTAACTCTGCGCTCTAGTTATGGGGTTAAACAAGGCCAGATTGGATATCTACAAATGATTATGAAAAATGCAAAAAAAAGAAAGAAAGAAATTAGTCCCAATAAGGGAGAATATTTGTAACTCAGGGCTGAAATGAGCGGTCCTTGGTGCTCTCTGAGCTTGAAAAGAAATTAATATACCCATTGGCAGGAGTTGTTAACATTGGTGCATTAAAGCCCTTTATTGAAATATTTAAGAGATTTCAGAACTTAATGCATAGTCATGGACATAGATTTGTGGCCACCTCCATAGTAAAAATAGCATAATTTTTATTCAGAGATATATAAATCTCCCTCCAGGATATATTATATATGAGTATCTGGGCTTGTTTTGAACTATTTGCAGTGAGTTAAAATGATATTAGACTATGCCCAAAAGAATCTTATTCTTAATTAGATATTGAAGTCCCCTTCCTTATGATTGAAGAGTTAAACCTATGTATTTTACTTTATAACATAGCAGTAGAGTAACAATTAGCTCAAATGTTGAAGATTTTTCCAAGAAATACCAGTAAGAATAAGGTAGGATGAAGGCAGAATTAAGAGGAGAGCATGTAAATTAGATGAGCAAGATAAATAAGATCACAAACAAGTAAGCTTTATTCATAAATTAACATTTTACTAGCAAAATATAAAAGACCTACATCAGCTAACACATATAAATACCTAGAAAATAAAAGGAGAGAGTTTGAGCTTTTAGAGACAGATAAAATCACATTTCAAATTATTATTGCTAAACAAAGATATTATGAATATGATAAGAAAAAATCTAGAATTCTATTGAGTTGATTTTTTAAAAGATTTTTTTTAAATCCTTAAGTCATGCAATAAGCCAACATTTAAATAGATTTTTAAAGTTGTATAGCTTTATAAATGAAAAACCATTAAGCCTGTTGGACTGTCATCAAATTTTACAAATAAAGAGCTCTTAATATTAGACATTTTGCTCTCACAGAATATCTTGAACCTTTTGGAAGGTGTTGCAGATAACCAGGTAAAGATTCTCAAGAAATGACAACCTACAAAGACACATGCTATTTCTCCGTGTTTATCAAATTATTAGCTAATCCTCAACTGGAAGCAAAATTATGCAAATAGATCACTCTGCTTTTATCTTCAAAAGAAATATATCTAGCTCTGTAAGGAAACTATTAAACATGAATATATTCAATTAGCTACGTGTTCTTTGTATATAGTTAAAGTTTTTGATTCTTTGGAACCACAATTTTTAAAGCAACTATTAAAGAAACTTAAATATGGCTTTTATAAAACGATTAATCACATTTATGGGCCAGCTAAAGCTCACAGCTTTTGTTGGTCCAGATAACTCAGATAGGACTTAACAATTACAACTCAAATTCTATTAGAATAGAATAGAATAGAATAGAATAGAATAGAATAGAATAGAATAGAATAGAATAGAATAGAATAGAATAGAATAGAATAGCATAGCATAGAATAGCATAGCATAGCATAGAAGAGCATAGAAGAGCATAGCATAGCATAGCATAGCATAGCATAGCATAGAATAGAATAGAATAGAATAGAATAGAATAGAATAGAATAGAATAGAATAGAATAGAATTCTTTATTGGCCAAACGTGATTGGACACACAAGCTTGAGTTTATTGGTTTTATTGGTTTTTGGAATTTGTCTTTGGTGCATATGGTCTCAGCGTACATAAAAAGACAAGATATATTGTGATTTCAAGAGGTATTAAACAGGGCTGCCCTTTATCACCTTTATTTAATATGGCTATAGCACTTCTCTCTAACGATCAGAGTCAAAGGCAGTGAAGACAAATCTTCTAAATTTATTCACAGATCATATGGTTGTAACTTTCTCCTATCCAACTAAATGTATTAAGAATGAGTTATTATTGTTATTGCTATATTAAGATAAGTTTAAGATAATGGGACATTAATTTCACTTTGTTCATAGCAACCCCATGGCTTCATTAGATCTAGTATAGGTGATAGGTTATGGCTGGTGGTGGGTTTCTACCAAAGAAAAAAAACATTAAATGGAGAATCCTTTCAAGATGAATCACAAGCAAAGACCAAAGCTATATAGGTCTCTTAGTAAAATCAAAGTGAGAAAGAGAATTTTTGCAGTTTCAAGAGCCTCTTATGGTTAATGGATAAATTGAATTACTCTATGCTGTGGAGTCTGTGGGATTATCAGTGGCCTCTTCTGGTCAATTATTTGAATGAACACCTAATGGGATGGGGGGTTGTATGTATGAACTATTTATGAAGGAACAAGTCATATTGATTGGTTGCAATTAGTTGGATAAATACAATGTTAATCTCTTCCAGATTTATCTGTCAGGGTTCTTGGTGCAGTATCAAGCTTAACTAGAAGGGTGAAAATCAAGGATCTAAATGGTGAAAATATTCGATCCATAACCCTATCCAGTTCTGATGGGAAGGAACAAACCGTCCAAGACCCAGTGACTGTGGTTTCCAGCACCACGATATAGCCAGTTGGTTCCATCTCTGGCTATCGGGGACGAGTCATTAGCTCCCGCGGAAAGGGCCCGCAACTTGGGTATCCTCCTGGATTCTCGGCTTCTTTGGATGACCATTTGACAGCCATGGCCAGGGGGGGCTTTTATCAGGTTCACCTGATATGCCAGTTGCACCCCTTTCTAGATCGTGGTGCCCTATGCACAGTCACTCAAACCCTCGTCATCACCCGCCTGGACTACTGTAATGCTCTCTACCTGGGGCTCCCCTTGAGGTGCACTCGGAGGCTCCAGCTAGTCCAGAATGCGGCCGCACGGGGGATTTTGGGAGTCTCAAAATACTTCCATATAACACCTCTCCTGCGCGAGCTGCACTGGCTACCTGTGGCCTTCAGAGTGCGCTTCAAGGTGTTGGTAACCACCTTTAAAGCGCTCCATGGCATGGGACCTGGTTACTTGCGGGACCACCTCCTACAACATACCTCCCTTTAACCTGTCCACTCCCACAGGGAGGGCCTCCTCAGGGTGCCATCTGCCGGACAATGCCGGCTGGCGACTCCCAGGGGGAGAGCCTTCTCTGTGGCAGCCTCCGTCCTCTGAAACAACCTGCCCCCTGACCTTCGTACCATCATGGATTTGCGCCTCTTCCATCGGGCACTAAAAACGCATTTATTTCATGCGGCCGGCCTGGTATAGTCTTAAATGTGATTTTAATAGGGTTTTTAATGATAACTTTTAGCACGGGTTCTAAATTTAATTTACTTTTAATCTATTTTCAATATTCATTGTATTTTCCTATGTTTTTATTATTCCCTGTGCAACGCCCTGAGTCCCGTCAGGGAGATAGGGCGGTATATAAATATAATAAACTTAGAACTAACTTAGAACCTGCGTAGCAGTTTTGATGAACTATTGCTAAGGTTGCAAACTTAAAGATGAATTTCAACTACTTCAATTTCTAATAATCTCTCCATCTGGATTAACAGAGATGATACAGCAATATCTAAAGGCTAAGAATATTGGGAAACTTTATTATTTATGTTAAGGTTTATTATTTATGTTAAGGTCCTTGTTTTTTTCATCTTAGCACATTTTTGTAGGGAAAAATAGATAATATTGACTCATGAAGATATGTGAATAAATGAAGCAATTGCAAAAAGGAAGAAACTTCAAAGAAAAGCTCTCAAACAAACCAAATTACAAAAAAGTATTAAAGATCAGCAATACAAATTTTAAAAAGAGAGAAACTCCTCCTTCAAAATGCTTATTTGGAATCTAAGAAGTGAAACCTCCACTATGACTTACTCTTTAGCAAGACAATTGAGAATTGCATCAGTATCGTATTCATTCACACAGACAGCTCCATGTTACTTGTTTTAATGCATATATAAAGGAGCTGTCAGTAAGAAGCTGAATTAGAATCATTTGGCTTCTACCTGTGCAGTATAAGATCATTCTATTACCGCATATAAGCAGATCAGATGGAATTTAATAACTTTGATTTCATTTATTCTTACCATTTATCCATTTCCTTTTCTATGTCGTCTTATGCTCCACTACTTCTCCCCTCCCCAATTAGTCAATTTAAATGAAATGCTTGAGCTTGAAGTGCTTTACTTGACAAGCTGAAACTCAATGCTCCCCTACCTGGAAGGATTCATTGTTCATGCCACATGTACACCGCAGGAAACTAGCTCATTAGAGAAGCTATAGGGCAAGAGAAAGCTTCCCAAGCAGGAAATATTAGAAGGTTGTTACAAAAAGAAACAAGTCCCTACCCTATCCTATTCATATCTTATAACCCAATAAACTCGCTGTCAGGGTTCCAAATGGCATCCAAAATTAAATCAGAGTCCAAGGCAAAGTATTGCTCAAAGTTCCAATTTATTAAGAGAGCCTTGTTGGCACATCTGGGAAAACACGAATCTGAAAGCCTCCCAATTTTCCTCACCCAGTTGAAAGTTCAAGATCTTGCCCCCACACCCACAAGTCCATCACATGGTCCAATCTCCCACTGCCATGCTGGCAGTTCCACCCATCCAGTTCTGGCCAGGTGCAGAGACAAAGAATGACCTTGGCTTTCTAGAAAGGTATTTTATTTTGGCATTTAACTCCAAAACCATCCCCCTTCCCATTTTCCCATAACAGAAATGGCATAGTAGAATAATAGAAAGTGTGGCAGGCTAAAGATCCAAAAGGAATATGGCTGCAGGGCTGACACTCGCTGCATAACTGTATGCTTTTTCAGAGTAGTATCTATTCCCCCCCCCTCCCAGTTCATCTCTTGGGAGATGAGGCAAAAACCACAGCCAAGGCAGCAGTCAGAGAAGAACCAGCAAAACCAGCTTGTGGAAAACATCTCTGAAGGAACCCTCCCTAGTTTCTTGAGTTGTAAAGGCAACATTAGAGAAATGTACTTTTAGACTTGCCAGATCAAGATTAATATAACCTCACAGTAAAGTACTTCTTGGTGTCCTCTTGTCTGGACTACCTCACAAGGCTGACAGGCAGACAGACTAATTCAAGGTTTCTTCTGCTTCTTATTGTTTGCTTGTCTGGAATTAAGGCATTAGCAAATTTCCATAGCCAGTCACCGCCCACCACCCATTGCGTTGGTAGCAAAAGGATCCACTGGGCAATTCAGGGACTTCCCAAAAGGGGCATGGCTTCCATCACACAGTTTTGGCCACCCAGCTGATTCTTATTTTTTACAAATAATTTTATTAAGAATTATAAATGAAAGAAATAAAAACAGAAATATAAACAAAGGATATAAAAAGACAAAACAGGAACTTCCCCTGTATCCATGCGGGAAAAGACAATTTTGATATCTTATTGCCATCTCTAAATGCAACATAATCTATCCCCCCACCCCAGTTCATCTCTTAAGTAAAATAAATAAATAAATTCAAATATTTTGTCAATTATTCCTTGTCAGCAAAATTCCAGTAAGGGAAATCTATATAAATAAAAATGTAAGGGGGCGTGGTTATGGCCGGATGAGGTGAGGACGTTTTCTCCACCTCGTAGGGCTTTTTTTTACTAACAAATGTGGATTAAAGTGATTAAAACGCGCCGTTGGGAGCTGGAAATGTTTACAGATGTTTCGGAAGGTCGGTGTGACTTGTAAATTGCTTTTTCAAAGTGATTGAACAACCCGAACTGCTCGAATTTCAAAGTTTTGTTTCTCCGTGGAGCAGAGGGTTGGGCGAGCGGCCGAGGTAAGGGGGGTTACCCTTTGTCTTTGGCAAAGATCATTTGCATGCTTTTTGTCTCGCTACAAGGCTATAAACACAAGCTGAAGTTTAAGAAAGAAGGAAGTTGGTGATGGCATGTGGATTATAACTCCTTTGAACTTTCCAATTCTTTTAAAGTGGATTGTGTGAGCTGAATGTAGCGGACAAGCTTTTTGGATTACACTTAAAATGGAGGCTTAAAAGTTAAATAAACTGGGGAAGCTCTCCTAGGCTTTTTTTTTTTGGCTCCTTTGGTGCATTATAAGCCGGCTTAGCCTTATCTGATTTGGGACACTGTTTGCCCTTATTCTTTATAAAAGACCCTCTTGGCAAAGAAATATAAATATAAAGTTTGTCTTTGAACTGAAATGTCGACTCAACAGCCTTCAGAGCTGGAACGGATCTTTGGAGCTTTAAATACAATTGGCGAAAAGTTAACCGGACTGACGGATCATGTGGCGAATTTGACATTGGAAGTTCAAAAAGCTAAAGAACAGATAAGTGAATTGAATGTTAGTTTTGTAAAGCAAAACGCGGAGGTGAAATTTATTAAAGATGAAATTGAACAAATCCATGCACACGATGCACAAATTGATCGTAAGATGGAAGGAATTTTTTATAAAAACCAGCAACAAGATAAGAGAATTAGTCTTTTGGAGGAAGACGCTAGAAAATTCAATATTGTTATACGTAATATTCCAGAAAATAGATCGGATGATTTGAAGCAGAGGGTGCTAAAATGGTTGAATGATTTTGGATTTGAATATACAGCAGCAAATTTAGTAAGTGTTTTTAGAATTGGTTATAAGAGGCAAGGTGGAGCGATTAGAAATGTTTTAGTAAGATTTGCAAACCTTGGAGATAAACTAGAGGTCATGGCAAAAATAAGAGAACTGGAAGGTGTTCCTAAGTTTGAGGAGAAAGAAATCCAAGTTTTTCCGGATATTTCCAGGGAAGACAGAGCTTGGAGATATCATTTGAAACCAGTTACAAAGCTCTTGAGAGACAATGATATTAAGTACAATTGGAGGCCACTACAGCAACTTAAATTTTTTTATAAAGGAAGGATGCATACTATTACTCCAGAAACAGATGTATTAAGATTAATTCGGGGGCTTGGGCTGATTGAGAAAGAGGAAGATTTGGTAGAAATTAAAGATTATATGCTTAAGACGGGTGGAGTACAAGAGGAATCCCCAATTTTGGAAGAAAGAGGTGCAATTGGCGGCCAGGATCCCAAGAGTTTAAAGAGAAAAGAAATTTCCCCGGCAGTTTCTGAGTATAAGAAAATTCGTGAAGATACTGAACGAACGCCAGACAAGATGGAGGATCTTAGTAAAAAGCAGGAAGCTGAGTCCGGGGCGAAGCCAGTCTTGTCTTCTTTTTTTGAAAGTGGAATTTAAAGAACAGCCCGAAGAGGTGATCCGACCATCGGCACGTCCCACTCCCCCACACTCTTTATATAGAGGCGATATCTGATTGAGGATGTGGGGGATGAAGATTGCTTGTTATTTGTTGTGGTTGTTGTGTTTGATATTTGAGTTTTATGTTTATGTTGTTTGTTATATATTGTTTGTGGAGTTTTATGTTTTTGTATGTCTTTTTTGTTTGGTGTTTGGTGTGCACATAAAGGAAGAGGAGGGGTCAGGATTAAAAAAGTTACCGCTTAAATGCGGTTTATAAAAATAATGACATGGAACGTGAAGGGTACAGGCAATCATATAAAAAGGAAAAGATTGGAACTTAAATTTAAAAGGGATTCTCCAGATATATTATTTTTGCAGGAAACTCATCAAAAATCTGAGGATTTTAATAGAATGAATATTAAAGGTATGCAAATTTATGAAAAATCTTTTGGGACTTCCAAAGCTAGAGGAGTTGCGATATTGATATCAAATAGGGTATACTTTGAGAAAAAACAAGTAATTAGAGATGAGGAAGGCAGATATTTAATAATTATAGGGAATATTAACGAGCAAAAAGTGACATTGGTTAATTTATATTTACCGAATGAAAAACAAAAGGGATTTTTGGATAAAATTACTAAGATTTTGGAAACAGAAAGTGAAGGGAAAGTAATTGTGGCGGGAGATTTCAACCTAATTAGGGATAGAATTGATAGTAATAATCCCACCCGCTTTAGACAAACAAATAAAGGGGAAATTTTAAATAAATGGATGTTTCAAAACAGTGTGGCAGATGTTTGGAGAGAGTTGAAAGGCCCTGAAAGGGTGTATACATTTTGTTCTAAGGTACATAATACTTATTCAAGGATTGATTATATTTTTGTTTCTAAAGATTTGCTGAATAAAGTAGATAGAATAGATGTGGGAATTTTTAAGGATTCTGATCATGCAGAAGTTATGATGGAAATAGATTTTAATTTTGAGAAAAAGGAAAGAGGTTGGAGATATGATGAAAAATTGTACAAAAGGGAGGAGGATAAAATATGGATATTCAAAAAATGGAAGGAAAGTTGGGAATTGAATGATAATGAAGAGGTTAAATTTGAAATTGTTTGGGATACCATGAAAGCCATATTTAGAGGAGAAAGTATTAAATTGTCAAGCAGGAAATATAGAGAATACAAAGCTAAAATTGATCAGGATACAAGACAAATTAAGATATTGGAGAACCAATTCTCACTTACGAAAGATAAAAAATGTTTGGAGGAATTGACCTTATTAAAAACTAAATTGATAGAAGAAGATATTGAATTGGTTAAAAAAAATTTAAGATATTTGAATAGGGATTTTTTTGAATTTAGTAATAAAAATTCTAGGTTATTGGCAAAGATGGCGAAAAATAAAACTCAAAAGAGAGAAATTGGTTCTCTGATAGATGAAAAAGGTACAAGGTGTTATAAGAGATTGGAGAAATGTGAAGTAGCTAGGAATTTTTTTCAAAAATTATACTTAAAGAAATCAATTGATTTAGAAAAATTGAAGAATCATCTTGGAAAATATGGTATGAAAATAGATCAAACATACAAAGATTTGATGGAAAGAGATATAACACAGGAGGAAATCAACAAAATAATACAAGAGTTAAAATTAGGGAAGACCCCAGGAGAAGATGGATTACCTGCTGAATTTTATAAAGATTTCAAGGAACTAATAGTACCAAAACTGCAAAAATTATTCAATGGAATTTTACATGGTGGAGAAGTCCCGATGTCATGGAATAAGACAGTAATATCTATAATTCCTAAACCGGATAAAGATCTTGAGAGGATCGAGTCCTATCGACCTATTTCTTTAATCAACCAAGATGCTAAAATATTTACAGCTATTATAAGTAATAGATTAAATAGTTTTATAGACAAATATATAAGTTATAACCAAGTAGGGTTTGTTAAAGGTAGATATATGAGTGATATAATTAGAAGAGTATTGAATATTATAGATGTAGCAGAGAATAATGGAGATGAATTAGGTATAATATCGTTAGATATTTTTAAAGCTTTTGATTCTGTACAATGGGATACTATAAAAGTAATTATCGAGGCATTAGGCTTTGGTAATAAATTTATACATGTTATTTCAAAACTGTATCAAAAAAGTAGTGCAAAGGTAAAGGTGAATGGAACAATGACGGAAGAGATTAAATTGGAAGCAGGCACGAGACAAGGATGTCCCTTGTCTCCAACATTATTTTTGTTAGTTATGGAAGTTTTGATTAAATTGATAGAAGCAGATGAAGAGTTGGAAGGTTACAAGGGATATAAGATAAATTTGTATGCGGATGACACTTTGATTATTTTGAAAGATATAGAGAGAGATTTAAAGAGGATAAATAAACATTTGATAGAATTTGAAGAAATGACAGGTTTAAAGGTAAATTGGTCAAAATCTGAATTATTAATGAATAAAGATGGTAAGGAGTGGGAGAGTATGCAAGAACAATTTGGGATAAGAGCTAAGAATACCTTGAAATACTTGGGGATAACACTTTCACTTAAAGTTAGAGAATTAAAAAAAATTAATTATGAGGTGATGTTGAAGGAAGTAGAGAAAAAGATAGATAAATATAAAGAGATAAAGTTGTCTTGGTTTGGTAGAATTGCAATGTGTAAAATGATGTTATTACCAAAGTTTAACTTTTTATTTGAGATGCTACCATTAAATTTGACAGAGAAAGATATAGAAGAATATCAGAAGAAATTAGATAAATTTTGTAATGGTGGGAAAAGACCAAGATTAATGAAGAAATTGTGGTATCAAAACCAAAAAGAGGGTGGATTGGGAATTCCCAATCTACTTAATTATTATCGGGCGTATAATATTAGAACTGTGATAAAAATACTTAAAGGTGGAGATGGTCATTGGGGAGATCTGGAGTTAAAAGATATTAAGAGATTTGGGTCTATATGGTTTTTAGATAGAGCAAAAACAAAAAAGACAATTAATAGTTATTGGTTAAAGGGGTTGAGTAAAACTTGGAATAAATTTGTTAAAAAATTGATTCCGGATATAACGTTTTTGGGAAAGACAACTGAAAGTTGGCCGATTAAAACTAATATAAGTTGGAACAAAGTAATTGAGGATGAAAATATAGGAAATATAGTAGATTGGTTAAGAGCTTTAGGAACTGAAAGTAGGAAGAAAAAAGTAATTCAAAAATTGGAGTTAAATTGGTTTGAAAAAATACAGGTAGAAAAATGGACTATGAAAGTAAGGGGAATATGTAACATAGATAGAAGTAAAACTAAATTTGAAAGTTTAGTATCTCAAATTATTAAAGATGAAACTGGGTTAAAAGGACTCGTCAGTAAGATATACAAGATTATAAACTTTGATGGAAATCCACAAATGGTAATGAAAAGGAATTGGGAGGAAGATCTAAAGATTAAAATATTGGATTTGGATTGGAACGAGAATTGGAAGAGTCGGATTATGAGGACTTTATCTATAAGGATTAAAGAACATAATTTTAAGGTTGTTTGGAAATGGTACTGGACCCCACTAAGATTATCACTGATAGATAAAAAAATGAGTGATAAATGTTGGAGATGTAATACGGAATTGGGAACTTATGAGCATATGTGGTATAAATGTGTGAAAATTAAAAAGTTTTGGCAGCAATTAGAAAGAACGATGTGTGAAATGATGAAAAGAATAATAATATTGAGACCAGAAACTATATTGTTATTGATAATTAATGAACCAGAGTTAACAAAACATGAGAAAGAACTGATTAGAATTATGATTATAATGGGTAGAATTGTAATAGCAAGATATTGGAAAATAGAGGTAAATATTAAAATAGAAGAATGGTACTGTGAAATGTGGAAATTAGCCTTAAATGATAAAATGACGTGTGATATTAAATTTAGAGAGGGGGTTTATAAAAACGATATCTTTTGGAAGACTTGGAAGCCATTTGTGGACTATGCACTTGGAACTTTGGACGTCTCGACGCCTGTACCGAGGGAACGTGGATTTTGGAGATCCTAAAGATAATAGATGATACTTGAAACCAACTCTTCCTTTTGTTTTGTACAGCACTGGGTGATATATTGTAAAACAGTATAAAAATTTCAATAAAAAAATAAAAAATAAAAATGTAACGAGAGTTTGTTCAAAAACCTGTAATCACAGTAAAGTACTTCTTGGTGTCCTCTTGTCTGGACTACCTCACAAGGCTGACAGGCAGACAGACTAATTCAAGGTTTCTTCTGCTTCTTATTGTTTGCTTGTCTGGAATTAAGGCATTAGCAAATTTCCATAGCCAGTCACCGCCCACCACCCATTGCGTTGGTAGCAAAAGGATCCACTGGGCAATTCAGGGACTTCCCAAAAGGGGCATGGCTTCCATCACACAGTTTTGGCCACCCAGCTGATTCTTATTTTTTACAAATAATTTTATTAAGAATTATAAATGAAAGAAATAAAAACAGAAATATAAACAAAGGATATAAAAAGAAAAAATCTGAAAACAGTAAAAAAACAGTAAAAAAAAAAAGACAAAACAGGAACTTCCCCTGTATCCATGCGGGAAAAGACAATTTTGATATCTTATTGCCATCTCTAAATGCAACATAATCTATCCCCCCACCCCAGTTCATCTCTTAAGTAAAATAAATAAATAAATTCAAATATTTTGTCAATTATTCCTTGTCAGCAAAATTCCAGTAAGGGAAATCTATATAAATAAAAATGTAACGAGAGTTTGTTCAAAAACCTGTAATCTCCGAAAGTACTGCACGGATCGCTTCCAAATTTTCACACAACTTTCCTTTCAAATATGGCACCAATGATATATATATATAGATTGTGTAGATGTCACACCTGTGCCAGGTACATGCAATGGAAATGTAAAAAATGTAGGTAGATGGATACAGAGAGAGCAGTGGGCCACAGGATGACATAATACAAAATGTCATAATACCTACTGTATTTCAAGGAGAAAGGTAGAGGGTAGAGGTAGGTAGAGGAATAGAGAGAGGGACAAATACAGTAGGTAGGTAGATAGGTAGAGGGATAGAGAGAGGGAGAAATACGGTAGGTAGGTAAGTAGTTAGGTAGAGGGATAGAGAGAGAGAGGGAGAAATACAGTAGGTAGGTAGGTAGAGAGATAGAGGGGGGGGGAACTCCACCCTCGAGTTGTGTCCTTCCTGACTGGGCCACAGCAAGCCCTCATCAATAAGCCAATTTTGTAAACCTCCCCTAAAATTTCAAGGATCTCATTTTTAATCCCTTCAAAAGGATACCCAGAACAGTTTTCTGTTCCCTAGCCACGGAACTTTCAGAACTTTAGCCCAATTTTTGTATATCCAGTAATATTAGTTCTTTCATTTGTCCCCTCCAGTGAAATCTTTCAAGGCATTACCCGAATTGTTTTTATATACAGTAAGAAATAAATATATCCTGGTTCAATCGTTGTAACATCTTTTTTAGGGAATAAATTACCTCTCAATTCCAAGTTTATATCTTTCTCCAGATCATTGCTTATCATGTTTGAATCCTCCTCCAAAATGATTTGAAAATTACCCATTGTAACTTCACTTTATCCATTTTTGGCAATCTTTTCAAAAAGGTAGGCAAAAGAAAAGAACTTATTCAATACCTTTTTGGTATCCTCCAGCTCCTTCTAGTGTTGTGGGACTGCACTGCAGGGGTGAGCTTGGTGGGACCCCTAACTCCCAATCATTCAATTCATAAACTGACTGCAGAACAGCAATTTCCGTGATCTGCTCACAAGGAGCAGCTGTCCATAGACGTATGGATAATATCAATGATCTCTCCTTCCTCCAAAGAGATTTTCTTAATCATCCCAGATCCTGCATCCAGCTGTGAGTTTCCTTGCAAATTACTGCAAGAAGCCTCCTGCCATCAGCAGGATGTTAGTTCACAATGCCACTCACCGAAAATCTGCCACCGGGTAACATTTTTGGTCCCCTCGCAAGCACCCCTCCCATAATCCATACAATTCTAAGGGCAGCCAAAAGTAGTCCTATAATTACCTGAGCTGTCAGGGTTGGGGTACATGAGTGCAAGGAAAGCAGGCTACAGCTCCTGCTGTTTCCCTGAAATGATATGCATTCCATCTCTCTCGGACGAAAGAATAAGGGAAAAACATCAAATATCACATCTCACCTAATGAAGTCACTGAAAGAAAGAAGGAAAACAAATATTGCCAGGGTTACTTTCCAGGGAGACAAAAGGACTATGATTGGGTCTAGCCAAGTTGTATGGAGGGAAAGACGTTTTGTAGAAAATTCATGTGACGTTCCACCTTGAACCCCATCACCTTTATACTTCTAAATGTTTCCAGGACCCTAAAATCTGAATGAGTACCTGAAAGCCACCCTCGACCTGACACCCTACAAATTGCATTAGACTAAAACTGACATAATATGGCTATGCCAATTTTTCAAAGGGGAACTTTGGGAACGCTTTGATGAAAGCAAAGCTCCTTTTGAAATAATGCCTAACTTGTAAAGGCTAGAGCAGGGGTTCCCAAACTTGGCAATTTATTTATTATTTTATTTATTTTATTAAATTTATAGACTGCCCCCTCTCCCCCATGGGGACTTCAACTCCCACAATTCTCCAGCCAGCAGAGTCCACAAGTCTTCAAGTTGCCAAGTTTGGGAACCCCTAGGCTAGAGCATCATGAGTTCTCCTCTTTGCTTTGAGTCCCTAGGAGTAGATTAGATTAGATTAGATTTATTTAATTTATATACCGCTCCCTTTCCCAAAAAGGGACTTGGGGCGGTGCACAGGAAATTTAAAAAGCATATAAAAAACAAGACAATATACAAAATTTAAAATCAAATTAAATTATAACCCTGTGCTAAAAATTGCAATAAATTAAGACTATTCCCCTTAAAAACCGATTAAAACAATTTGATGTCAGGCTAAAGGCTAGGTAGAGTTAGGCCAGACGTAGCATCTGTGACGGCTCTAATAAAAAATTAGGTAGCCAAGTGAAGTGGATCTGATACGTCAGAGAAGTGGAACTCTTCACCTCTGCAAAGGGCCTCTTGAGACAGATGGGGATTAATACTGTAGGTTAATTCAATAGAAAATATATTTCTTTTCTTTTTTTTATTGGAGGTGAAAACTTCAGTGACATTCTTATAACTAGGATGAAAAGAGGACACAAGCTTTAATTTAATTTGTTAGGGAATGTGTTACCTCTCCAGCCATCTGCTGCATCTTTAATTTTCCTTTGCTTCAATTAAATCCTTTGGGAAGACACCATATTGGACCACTTTCCCTGGTACTTTCTGAGGTAAGCCATAGGCAACAGTAGGCAGCTTGGGCATATTAAGGAATTTGGAGGCCCAATGCCCTACATTAATGTTGTAGATACATCCCTCCAAAATCAGATGCTAAAAACTATTCACATTGGAATACCCACAGAAACTGAACTATCAACAAGGACCATGTTGATTACAAAATCTAAATACTAAATATTTTTATTTTAAAACCATGGAATTATACTTGGGGGAAGGATAAGAAAGCAGCTACTTTTTATTTATTTTTTTGAAGAACGATTTGCTTTCTGTCTTCAAGCAATTCTGGCAATTGCTCAGTACCAGTTCTATCAATATAAAAAAAATCTATTACCACTGGAGTGTTCCTACTTCTAGAAGTAATTTCCTAGTATCCATTTATTTCTGTGATGTGTTCCCTGTCCCTTAGCTAATTTCCTTTCTATGAAAGGATCTGTCCTCTTTACTCCCAATGCCTAAGATTATTCAAGAGTTTGTGAAGAGGGACTTTGTCAAAAAGTTGAATATGCAGTGAAAATTGGATCACTTCTATCTATATAGGTGTTCACCTCCTCAGCCAATGCACTCTTCCTTCTGCCTCTATATCCCTCTACGGATACAGGAGAAGGCAAATGGGAGGGGAGAACCTCTGGCCTACTGCTGCTCGATTCATTGTAGAATTAGCAAGCTTCCCTTGCTGCAAGGCAAAAGAGGGGGAAGGACAACATACCTCCTAATCCCTCCTCCAATCCTTCTTCAGTCTAACAGGCAAGAAGGATGGTGCATAGAGCTTGGACAACGAAGCAGCAGCAATGAAGAGGCAGAAGACTTATGAATTCCTCCATTACAGAAAGCAAAAAAGTATTCAGCCATGGCCATTCCCTGCTGTACCACAAATCCCATATAACAATGTCCTCAATTACTATTAAACACAAAAGATGAAGTAGATACTGTGTATTACATTTACTAAATATAGTAACACCGTATTTTTGGAGTATAAGACGCACTTTTTTCCCCTCAAAAAAGAGGCTGAAAATCTGGGTGCGTCTTATCCATTGAATACAGCATTTTTTGTCTCCTGAAACCCCGCCCCCTTCACCAAAATGTCCGAGCATAGCCTTTAGGAGGCTTATAGAGTGCTCCTGGGGGCTGGGAAGGGCAAAAATGAGTGGAAAAAAGCCAAATTTTGCCCCCCCAGCCCCTAGGAGCACTGTATAAGCCTCCTAAAGGCTCTGCATGCTCTTTTTCTTTTCTTTTCTTTTCTTTTTTGAAAAAAAATGGGCCATTTTTTGGGAGGTCTGCAGAATACAAAAACTTTTTTTAAAAATTTGCCTCTTCAAAATCTTGTTGCGTCTTATACTCCAGTGCATCTTATAGTACGAAAAATACGGTAGTTACTATGAAAAGGAGCTGCTATACTACCAAGACTCTTATTTCTCTGTTACATTTTAAAGACCTTTGAAATAAGATTTTATTATTTCTGATGCAAAAACAGCTGAACGGAATATTAAGAAAGGAATAGACCACTTTGGAAGGCAGAATGATTTACAATGAGAAAACAGATCTTTCGCAATCCCTTCAAAGCTGCACTACTCCAAATAAAATAGAACCTTTATTCTGGATTCAAATACATCATGGCACATCTAGGGAGGGAGGAACCTTGGCTGTCAAAAGGAATCAAGGTATGCTGTTGTCCAGGACTGGAGCTGGTTCCAGTTCCAAGTAAAGCCTGGATATCCTGTGTTACTGATTAGCTGGCACACTTTCTATAAAAGTAGGATAAGTATAAATTACATGGAGGCTACTGCAGTGCAGGAGTTAAACAAGGCCTATTTTTAACACTGACTATATCTGAATATTTATTTCATCTTAGAAAATACCTACTCCCTTCTCAAGCATTTATAGTACCATATTATGGTGGCCCCTCGATCCTTTTCTAAAACATTTCTTTCCATTATCATTTCTCAAAAAGTGTTGGCAGCTTGTATCCCACTCTGGAACTGATTCAATCGTTGCTCTTTAATGTTTGAAATCTCATTAGACATTATGAATTTGGGCAATTTATCCTACTTTTCAGCCAGCAGTGATGTGCTGCTAAATCATTAATTAATGAATTTGCAGTCATAAAAACAGTCCAAAAAATTATAAGCTTTCTTTTATAGGAGGTTTGGGCAAAATGCAGACATAATGGCAGATTGACTTTGGGGGTGTGTAAAGAGGTGGGGCTTGATCTGAGAAGTCAATCATGAGATTGGAATATAAAAATGGGTATCGGTCCAGTTCAGTCAGAAATATTTCATATGGGCCTTTGAATAGGATTTCAAAAAGATGAAAATTGCCTCCCAGCTGCATATCTCCTTTTCCCCCCAATTAGAAAGAGAAAATAATGCATCCCCATTAGTCTTTAAAAAAATTGAATCCCTTTATGTTAGCTCAAAGGGACAACCTTCTTCTTAATGGTCTTTGAGTTTTGCGCGCTAACAAAACGTAATGTATAACAAATGCTAGTGGTTTCCCCCAAATTATGTAATGTTCATATAGATGAACACTAAAAATATGCTCATTTAATCATTCAGGATTGCAAGTATACAGTATTTTTCTCCGAACAGAAGTATCTTGGCATTCTGTGTTTTTAAGATACCTTCCTAAACATAACAAAATGTGGTTTCTATCATAAATAAATAAACATACATACACACACACATCCATCCATATATACATGTCTAATAAATGCAGGAACCCCAGCTAGGATTCATTTTTATATGATAGTTCAGAAGAACAAGCCTAGCCTCTTTTCCAAGTCTAAACTAGCAAATCTCTTTCAAATTATTGCCAAAGGGCAGAAATATCAGCCCTTTTTAAATATTGCCTTGGTGTAATAACCATTTTGTAAAGTTTAATTTCCTCAAACACTCTGCCCTACATTTAAAATACTCTGTAACTTGGGCTTATTTCTATCTGAAGCGACCTTCAAATAGTATTTTAAAAGCTGATTACATGGTGGTTCAAAGCACAGTAAGGAGCTTAGGAGAACCTAAGGATGTTAGTGAACTAATCTAAAAAAAACTTTGATCACATTTGTCTAAGGTAAACTTTGAAATAGGATTAATCAGTGATAAATGCCCATTTACACACCCCAGTAGCGAACCCATCTCTCTTCTGAACTCTATCTGCACAACTCTCTTCAAGTGTACCCTATCCAAACAACATGAAATTATTCTTTTTAGAATTTTATTTATATGGAATGTGAAATAAGCTCTCTAAGGGGAAACAACAAAATGTTTATTTTTCTAAAGCTTTTATGTTAAGTACGTTTTGCATTCTTTTAATAGAAACTGTTTAAATCATTGAATCTGATATAACATATAACCATACTCTCAGGCACTTGAATATGTAGCTCTTTGGAAAATAATTACCATGTATTTTATAGATATAGAAATCTTTCCTGAGCATTGAAAGATGGTTACTGATACCATCTTATGCTACCATTTAATGTGGCATCAAAGTCATTGTGAATACAAGTCAATCCAATGAAAAGTTGAAATTGGTTTACTGAAACCCAAATTGTTCTAAGATGCTGACTAGGGACTCAAAGGTTAGAATTATCTGCCCCCAGAAATCCATAGACTGATTCTTTGCTGATGCATTCAAAGAGGCTAAGTCTTGATAAAACATCTTAATCACATAAATTCTTCCCAGAATGACAAACGCAGTCTTTTTTTGAATTTCATTCCATGCTTTAACATAATTATTTTGAAATAACGCACAGCTCTTATTAGTCAAAGTAACCCTAAAATACATAACTTTTTCTCAATATTAATACCAATCTTTAATCAAGTCTTCTTGTATGTTCATATTTTTAACCAACATTTTTGTTTTTTGTTAATCTTAAAGCCTATTAATGTACCAAAGTCATTCAGTTTCTTTGTGAAAAGCTCAATCCCTTTCAAGGGACCTTGCAAAATCAAGACTAAGTCATCTGTAAAAGCCCTCAATTTGTGTCTTTTTTATTTTTAATCCCATTATATTTTGTCACTACATCTAATATCTCTATTCAAATTTCAAAAAGCAAATAAACAATAGAGGGGACAGAGGAGATCATTTCTGCTTTTTAGGATCAAACATTTACAGTCAAGAAATATGCCACAGAATAGCATTTGGTAGAGCAGCCATGAAGGGCTTATAAAAGACATTCAGATGCTGTGATATGTCTGTACCCAACAAGGTTCAGAAACATGCAAGCAATGGCATCCTTATGACACTTTATGGTAGCAGAAATCAAACTTTGAAGAAGCAGGATATGAAGAGTATTGGCATTTTGGAATGTTGGTATTGGCATACATTACAAATGGATTATGAAACAAATGAATCCAGAATTCTTTCTCAAGGCACAAATGACCAAGCTCAAATTATCCTACTTCAAGCACATTATGTGAATAGTGCTTAGCTCTCTACAGCAGGGATGTCAAACTCAATTTCATTGAGAGCCACATCAGGATTGGGTTTGACCTTGGAGGGCTGGGTGTGAGTGTGGGGTAGGCATGGCCATGGTGGGTGTGGCCACGGTGGGCATGACACAGAACTGCACACCCACAGACATGGTTTTATAAACTTATAAAAATAGGGAGGCATACATTTCTGTGATTTTTTAAAATATTTACTTGATCTACTTGATCACCTTATGAGGGAGCGATCAGATGAAGAAACTGACTCCATAGGAAGATTAGAACTATAAATTATTGACATAAGTTAGTAGCAGAATCCTGCAAGGCTGAAAGGTAAGATATTTTACTTTTCTTCCCTTTTATAACCTTCTGGGTCTAGGACAGCCTCCTGCAGTATTCTGGAGACCCCATTTCAGGCCTGGAACACCTCCTGGATGACTCTGGAGGTTTTAAGCCTGGAAGGCCTCCTGGACCACTCTGGAGGCCAAAAGTGGTTGGGGGGCATGCAGATCCAGCCCATGGGTCATGAGTTTGACATTCCTGCTCTAGAGAAGACTCTAATGCTGGGAAAGATAGAAGGAAAATGATGAAGAGGATATCCAGCAACAAATTAGATGGATTCAGTTAGAATGGCAATGGGTGCACTGTTGGATGCTCTGAAAGACCAAGTTAGCTTGGGGAGAATCTATCTATGTAATTGCTAAGAGCTGACACCCACGTGATTGCACATGGTATACACATACACACAAAATATGCATTAGTAGATAATATATGTAACTCAAAACCCAACTACTGTCATTTCTACAGTCCCAAATTTGGGAGGAGTGTTTTGCACAACATGTTCACCAGATGGTGGTGCAATACACAGCTTGTGAAACTTTTAATTCTGAAGCTGTGATAGGCATCTTTTCCCCTTCTTATGAGATATTATAGGAGAATTAATTAACTCACACTTTCTTCTAACCTTTACCCTTCAGCCGTTTTTCCATTCTCTGCAGAGCTCTCACAAAGGAGCAATGGATAGCAAAAGAGATTAATTTACTTTACTCTCCAAGTCACAAATATTGCCTGATAGCCCTGGTTTGTATTGCTCAAAAAGGACTTCGTGTAATAGATTTGTGCAGGCAATATTTGGACACCACACCATTCTGCAGTACATCTTTCTAATCTGATTATGGGGTATGCTGTGGCATCAAATCCCACAATGAATTCTATATTCTATTTATGGAAAGGTTCTACAAAAGCATAATATCACCCAGCTGTAAAAACATCATAACCCTGAAGAAAAACATAAAATTTTAAAGCAGAGTGGAAAGAAAAATGTGTATCACTGTTCAAAATATGGTACCTCCTGTGTATGATCAGCAGTGAAATTCTATCCTACTTTCTCATTTCAAGCAACTCAAATGCAACAAGGAAACAGAATCAGAAACATTCAATTTCAATACTTGCTTGGATCAACTTTTGAAGAACTACAAAAGATAATGATTACCTGTATAATTACCTAAGAATTAAGGAAAAGAAGGGGGGGGGGATCAACTTCACATCCAAGCAGCCAACAACTAAACATTTTTATCAACAGAGAAGTTGAAACAAATGAGGCTAGTGTTTATGCTAATGCTGTTTGTATTATTAATATAAAATGAACATTCAAAGATTGTGAGCATTTTGTGGTTTTCAAAATTTTAAAAGCTGCGGTCTGTGGTTTGGTGGATCTCAAAGTCTGGCCACGTGTTAGTCTACAATGGCCAAGAATTGCATTACATTAAGGGATATTTTCACACATCTTTCCTCTTATTGGAAATCAATCACCAAGAGACAGAAAAGCACAAGAGAGAAAGCAGTAATATAAGAATGCTACATAAAGTGAGCACAGCCTCAGTGCAGGCAGACATGCACACATAGTAATCAGTATAATAAAATAATATGGGATAATCATAACTACATTGATCCATTCCCGTAGATGAAATACTCATCATTTTTGTTGCCAAACAAATGGCATTCTTTAATAGCACTGATTTTCAGAAAATGTCTGGTACCTGATTTTTGGTACATCGAGTTTTCAATATAAAACTTCCATTACTATCAGCAGGGGAACCTGTTTATCAAAAGGAGGAGGTTTATTTTTCTAAAGATTTACAAAAATGTGAGCCAAGTGCCAATAACTAGACAATCAGATTAATAATTTTGGGGAAACTACCTAACACTATAGCTGTTTGCATTTACACCTCTATATAGTAACTATCTGGTTTGGCACAGCAGCCAAACAAGACAGACACAGACTACAAAGGATAGTTAGGACTGCAGAAAAAACAGTTGCAATCTGCCTGCCTTCCATTGAGGACTTGTATACTGTACAAGCTGGAAACAGAGCTGTGAAAATATCTACAGACCCCACACATTCTGGACATAAACAGTTTCAACTTTTTCCCTCAAGACAACACTACACGACATTGCACACCAAAACAACTAGATATAAGGACAGGGTCTTTTCCCAAATACCATCACTCCACTAAACAACTAATTTCCACAACACTGTCTTATGCCCTGAGATGTCAAACCACCTAGTAGGGCTGTATTATTACTATCCTTCTCATCTTTCCCATTACCTATTTCATTAGCTTCTTATGACTATATCTCTGTTGTTTGTATCTTATGGTTTATGTTGATTGTTTTTATTTAGTATCCTATGACTATCACTGATCTTATGATTTATGATGATTTTATTTTATGATCCTGATTTATCATTTGTTGCTTGTATGTACACTAAGAGCTAATGCACTGGAGACAAATTCCTTGTGCTCACAAATTACTTAATACAATACAATAGCAGAGTTGGAAGGGACCTTGTAGGTCTTCTAGTCCAACCCCCTGCATGGGCAGGAACCTTATACCATTTCAGACAAATGGCTATCTAACATCTTTTTAAAGACTTCCAGGGTTGGGGCATTCACAACTTCTGGAGGAAAGCTGTTCCAGAGGTTAATTGTTCTAACTGTCAGGAAATTTCTCCTTAGTTCTAAGTTGCTTCTCTCCTTGATTAGTTTCCACCCATTGCTTCTTGTCCTGCCCCCAGGTGCCTTGGAGAATAGTTTGACTCCCTCTTCTTTGTGGCACCCTCTGAGATATTGGAACACTGCTATCATGTCTCCCCTGGTCCTTCTCTTCATCAAACTAGACATACCCAGCTCCTGCAACCATTCTTCATATGTTTTAGTCTCCAGTCCCCTAATCATCTTGGTTGCTCTTCTCTGCACTCTTTCCAGAGTCTCCACGTCTTTTCTACATCGTGGCGACCAAAACTGTATGCAGTATTCCAAGTGTGGCCTTACCAAGGTACTATACAGTGGCATTAACACTTCACGTGATCTAGATTCTATCCCTCTGTTTATGCAGCCTAGAACTGTGTTGGCTTTTTTGGCAGCTGCTGCACACTGCTGGCTCATATTTAAATGGTTGTCCACTAGGATTCCAAGATTCCTCTCACCAATAAATATTGACCAATAATTGACCAATATTGACCAATAAAGAAGTCTAATCTAGTCTAGTCTAGTCTATTCATTTGAAATTTTAAAGCTAGGTTGGAATGATATGATGGGATATTATAAAAGTATGTTGAACTAAATCATGCTGTCATCAAAATAATTTTCTATCTGTCCTGGAACTTCTCTTATTATAGTGCTAAAATATGACCTAACCGTTTATCCTCATTTTTGAGCTAACAAAAACTAAGTTTAAACATTAAAATAGGATTAACTTCACTTTAAATATCTCAACCCCATTCAAGAACAAACACAAATGGCTCTAGAAATCTTAATTTAAGCACATTCATGACATAGCCTCATCCATTTTGCCTAATTGTCCCAACTACTACCAAGGATTGTTCCCTGTCATCAATAGGCTATATGAGCTTAATGATTCATTCCAACTAGGTGATCTATATACTGTAAGCTTCATTAAAATGAATAGAAAATAAAATTCGGTACATTAACATATGTCTGTGCATTATGAAGTTTCCCAACATTATGAAGTTTCCCAACATCAGTAAGATAGATGAGAATTAAAGATGATAAAGCACTTAAGAAACAATGGATGTCCTTGAGCATAAAGCACAGAAAGCATAAAAAAATGTCTTCATAATGATAACTGCACAGATTACTTGTTTTGTGAAGGAATCTATAAGGCAAGTTGGCCAACCTTCTGGAACCCAGGGCTACACTTATCATTACAAGATAATCCACCTAAAATGGATGTTGTCAGATGTTGTCAGAATATTGTGGTTTTCTTTGCGGGGGGGCGGGGGGGGAAGGAATTCTCTTCTTCATTTATTTATTTAGAAAAGACTATATTGTATGCTTCCTGGCTAAAACTCTTATTAATTATCAAAGCAATTCTTCAAAAAGGCTCAAGAATCAGAGAAAAGGATTTGGAGTCATGTGCCGTATATATGTTTGACTTGTTCATTCAGCAAGATCCTTACTTCATATCTAGTCAGAGATAACCATGATAGAAGCTGGAATAAGGCAGTTTTGCAATGCCCGTGGATCAATTAAAACTACCATGCATCTTATAACTATAGTAAGTGGTACTCATGTTTTCCATTTGCCTTGGTCGAACTTTTTGTGCTTTAGCAACTAAGTCACTTAGCATTTGCCTATAGTTTTCAGTTTATCACTAGCATACTCAAGGAATGAGTATGAATACCTTTCAAGGACCATCAAACCTGTTTATGAAGTAGTTACATTGAAAGAAAATTGCACTATGGGGTTTTCAGAACAATTACCAGAATATGGAAAATAAGAAAAATGTACACTCTGTAAAGATTTAATGATTAACAATCAAAACTTAATACATCTCAAATTAGGTTTCTGCCTACATTGAAATGGAATAAAGAACTGCTCATTTACTCTCAACTAAAACACTTTGCGGCCTACTCTCCCATATAGAGTTATTTGGTTCTGTTCTAGTCAGGTTTCTGGCCTAAGCATTGAAACAGCATTGATCACACATACACTGGTGGGGAAGGATGAGGGTAGTGTATCCATCATTGCTGTTCTTGACCTCTCAACAGCGTTCATTATCATAAATTGTTTTATCCTCCTGGACTAGCTGTGGGTGTTAAGGGTGTACAATCCTGCACTGATTTTTATCCTTCCTTTGCGATAGATTCCAGTCAGCATTAATACATAGACATCTAAGCCAGAGCACCTCTTTGTGGGATACCATAGCACATGACACTCTCCCTAATCTTATTTAACATCCACATGAAATCACTGGGTGAGGTCATTTGATGGCTTGGGGTGAGACAGAACCAGCAGTGACCCAGGCCAGAATTCCACTACCGGTTCAGCCGAACTGGGCCGAACCCGCAGCAACCCACCTCTGACCCCAAGCCAAGCAACCAAGGTTCTGAGGTTTGTGATTCATAATTCCTACACAAGGCGCAAGTGGCAGCCCTAGCTTTTACACAAACTTCATGCTTGTTTGTTTAAAACATTTGGATATCTTAAAGCCAAACTTTGGACAATCTACAAAGAAAACAACATATAGAACAACAAAAAACACAGTCAATAAAAACACAAGAACCAGTAAAACCATAGTCATTATGTTTTAGTCACTTCCCTACCTATAATGCAGTCTACATAGGAATGGTATGGAAGACCATTCAGAAGTTGCAATTGCTCCAAAATGTTTTTTTATTCATCCATGTTATTCCTTTGCTATGCACTGGCTTCCAGTATGCTTCTGAGTGCACTTCACAGCTTGGGACCAGGATTCTTAGGGGAGGATTGGTATTTGTCCCGACATGGGATCAGGAAGTTGATGAAGCCCAGGTGATTTGTTATTACTTTGATGTTTTTATTTTCAGCTGTCATTGCTTTTTTTCTTTATGTATTAAATGTTTTATGTTGTTATTGTGATCCTTAAACTCTATTCACCATCCAGAATCACATGGGGACACAGACAGCCATATAAATCTAAATAAGTAAATAAAATTCCCTTACTGGACAAATTAAGTTGTATTTTAGAGGAACAGCGATATGTCAGTGGTACATCATGTGCTTTTCATATCAAAGTGGTATTCCTGATGATAACATTGATAATATGCAGCCTGAGGGATATTATCAAATGATCTTTTTAAATATATAGCAAGTTCTTGGAGAAAGTTGATTTATTTGAACAAATCATTGTGTTGTTGCCTTCCCACGTACCACCAGTCCAGAGGATGAAAGATTGTCAGCTTCTTCATATATACTGAAAAAGGTACAATAGCTAGTACGGGCATTCAGCATTAAAATAATAATAAGAGACCATGCTAGTCAATTGTGCCCCGAGAGATATGAATGTTCATCTAGTTCAGAAAGAGCATAAAATCAGGTTCATTCAGTTCACAAATAGCATGCAGATTTTATTTATTTTTAGTCAAACATTTATACATACTCACACAAACACACTCACACATACATACATACATACATACATACGTATGTACGTACGTACGTACGTACGTACGTACATGCACTTAGCACATACAAGTTATGTATAAGCAGTGGTGGGTTCCTACCGGTTTGGACAGGTTTGGCCGAACAGGTAGTAGTTTGGCGGCCTAGGTCACTGGAACTGGCAGCAACCCAGGCCACACCCCCGAACTGGTTCTCCCGTTCAGCATCTTGTTTTTTGCTTCTGCGCATGTGCAGAACAATTTGTCAAGTGCCCACAAGTGAACCAGCAGTAGTGAGTGCCGGAACCCACCCCTGTGTATAAGAGCAGGTACATTATGTTATATGTGGAAAAAGAGAACGGTGAGAAAACCAGAGGATGAAAATGGAGCCACCATAGCAGTCCATTTGAGAATTGCTGCACCAGAGAGATAGTATTACTACATATTGCTAATGATATCATAATTCACAAAAGATAATGAACTGCTAACATTTTCTAATTTGATGGGCCGCAAGAAAAATATTTATCTATAATGTTTATAATACTCCTAAGTTTAGATTTCAGACATTAATTTTTATGTGTCATACTTCATGACCACTGCCATCATTGTATAGCATTAACTTGAAGATATTGTGCTCTTATTTTGATGTTATGCATCTCTACTTCACGATCAATAAATCTGTAGAACATATGCTATTAGAAAGTACAATATGACAACATAATGCTTGAGAGAAAATGCAAACTTTATGTAATCTAAGTATTAATTTCAGATAAAGAAGATTTATTTTAAAATCTGAATTCTTGGTAAACTGACTTTTATTTACTTCTTTTGGCAGCTTTAGCAAATGTGCCTATGGATTTATAACTTCCATTATTATGTTACGCATTTCACCAAACACAGGTGATATGTTTGATGAGTTTATAATTTTACAGGTGACGAGTTTATACATTTACAGCCTCCAAATCACAATTTAACAATAATTCACCCAAAACATTAATATGGCTTTGCTATATTTGAACAAACTTTAAACACAACTTAATAGTTTACATTAAGTTACATTGATACAATGCATGAAGATCAGCCATTTCCCCAATATAAAATGTTGGCTTGCGTTCTGCAAGCTGTCATCAGATGATGCAGCAATGTTATGTGTTGGGAAGCAACTGTGCAGACTGGGAAAGGAATAAGGATAACTATTGTCAGGCCATCTGTCCAAAAGAAGGGATAGGAAAAAGAGCAGCAGGTAGCTTGTTTTATTACTTGGGTTTCTATTAAGAATGAGATTCAAGGCCAGGCATTGCCAGCCAGTGCCAACTGGTCAATGGCTTTCATGTGTGAAGAGCAATTTGGAGTAACTACAGGATCAATCTGTAAGTCATCGTTCAAAAATATGAGAGGGTCTAAAGAAAGTAAAATGGGAAATATGGTCTTGTTGAACAAGAGCCCACAAACCTACAGGGCAACAAAATGCTGCCTTTCTCTCACTATGATTCACAAAAGAAGATGATAACTTGGAGACATGGAATCAGCAGCTACTATCTGCAGCAGACAAATCAATGGCTATATCACACAGGGGGCTAGTTTGATTCCTGGCCTCTTTGTGCTGCACGAAGTAGACTATCAATTTGAATGTAAAGGTGTCAATACTTTTTAGAGGTTCATGTAGGTTAAAGCAGCGGTCCCCAACCTTTTTGGCACCAGGGACCAATTTCATGGAAGATAATTTTTCCTCACTGCTCACCTCCAGCTGTGCAGCCTCGTTCCAAGAAGTTGGGGACCCTTGGTTTAAAGGGTCATTCAGCAGTGAGACTGATGATTTCAGCATGAGAGTGGTATAAAGAACCAGTTTAACAGAATTTTAACAGATTAACAGAGTTGGAAGGGACCTTGTAGGTCATCTAGTCCAACCCGCCCCCGCTGTTCAAGCAGGAGAAGCTACACCATTTTTGACAAATTGCAGTCCAATCTCTTCTTGAAAGTCTCAAGAGATGAAGCTCCCCCCCCCCCCCGCAACTTCCAAAGGCAAGCTGTTCCACTGGTTGATTGTTCTCACTGTCAGAAAGTTCTCCTTGTTTCTAGGCTGAATCTCTCCTTGATCAGTTTCCATCCATTACTCCTTGTTACTCCTTGTCTTGCCTTTAGGTGCTTTGGGAAATAGGTTGATCCCTCCTATCTATGGCAGCCTTTCAAATATTGGAACACTGTTATCATGTTTCCCCTGGTCCTTCTCTTCACTAGACTAGCCATGCCCAATTCCTGTAAACGTTCTTCATATGATTTAGCCTACAGTCCCCTAATCATCCTGGCTGCTCTTCTTTGCACTTCTTCTAGAATCTCAACATCTTTTTTATAGTGTGGTGACCAAAACTGGATGCAGTACTCTAGATGTGGTCTTACTAGGGCTTTATAGACTTCTATTAGTACCTCACTTGATCATGATTGTATCCCTCTGTTAATGCAATTTAGGATTGCATTGGCTTTTTTGGCTGCCTCTGCACACTGCTGGCTCATATTTGGCTGGTTGTCACTAAGACTCCAAGATCCCTCTCACAGTCGCTGCTATTAAGCCTGGTTTCACCCAGTTTACAGTAGAAGAAAGCTGATGTCATTGTAGACCCAGTTTAAATTTACCCAACCAGGAGACAATGTCCATAATAATATTAAATTATTATATAAGATTTTAAAATGTTGCTGTCTAAATTACCCATCCCATCTCATGAACCTTTAGTAGTACTTTCCTCCCCAGCCCATGCCAACTCTTACTGCCTCATATTAAATGACAATCACTTCTTTCATTAGGCAGACTAAGGAACTGTTAATAGTTATCATTCTTTAAAAGTTCACACACAAACACACACATACACACACTACATTGTTCATTACAATGTGACTCCTTTCCTCCTTTGGAAGACAGATCATCCTCAACTCTCGCCTTATATCCTTCTTTTCTTTTCTTTACAATGAAAGCAAAAGTATTTCTATTTCCTGATGGGATCAATGCTCCTTTTGTTAGACTTGTAGAAGAAATAGAGGCATGGGGCACAGAGGCTACTAATCTCACCAGTGCTGCTCAATTTTACCTCTTCTTTCTGATATTATCTGGCCCTTTCTCACACTCTGGGTAGCAAAAGATTTTTCCATACCAGGTTATTGATGCACAGTAGGAATGTTTCTATGGTTAAAAGAGGATCATAAGAGGATGATAAGAGTGTGTGTGTGTGTTTTTTCTTCTCCCTCTCCTCACAATAGGAAATTTTCATTTACTTCAATCTTCCCTCCAGGAATGGATATTTGTTATTTCTATATAATTTGGATAAAAAAGTAGCACTGTTTAAAATGAATTATAAAAACAAAGTAGAATACTTAGAGACTTAACTGGATTTTTAAAAATTGTACTATAAGATTTAGAACATCTCTTCAAGCTCATTCACAAGTTGTTATTGAAATACAATACTTAAACTGGGCATGTTAAATACTATAGAATTAATTGAGTACAGCATCTACACAGGACAATTGTTATATGATAAGAATATCAATGGAACACAAATATTATTTTTTACCATGAACATCACATTTAAATAAAACTGTACAAGATGTTTTACCAGGGATATACTATTCTAGTTCTGATTGCCAAAATAGATAATCCATTTTCTAAACACTGTTGATTGTAATAATAAGATCAAGCCATTCTTTCATATTTGATAGCAATGTTATGAATCTCAACCATTTGAAAGATGATTTGTTATAGAATGCCACACATATTAAAGGTATAATTTTCTTTCCTGCTAGTTTTCCTTGTTTTAAATATCACCAAACTGATATTCCTACAAAGTATATAAAGTAGGCTTAGTATGAGATAACTTCGGCTGAGATATTTTATGCCCTCTTTTTTTTAAAAAAATAACATAGAATTCCCTCTTCAAAAGAATAGCAAACTAAACTGGTAGTATGTATCAATGTAAAAAAATAATAACTTGATATTTGAAAAATAAGTTTGATACAGATTGTAATTCAATTTGGAAACCATTTATTGGCTATAATTCTACAAAATGGACTCTTACTACATCTGAACATTAGATTTCTTTTAACATAAGCTTTAGTAGATTTTGCCTGACTTGTTAAATAAGGATAGAACTTTTTACATTAGATAGGAACACTTGTTTATTGTTTATTTTAATTTATGATTCTTATTACACTGATTATGTTGTGAATTGTTAAATATTGACTTGATTGTAATAATGATTTTAACACTAATATTACTTTGAATTTTTTTCTTTAGTTTTATATAGCATGTAAAACTCTCTTCAATCTTTTTTAAATTCTTCTTTCTTATTCGCTTTTTTCTGGGTTGTGCTTTTAAATATTATTAATTAAAGGGAAAACAATAGAATTGGCTATCATTTGCACCTAATTCAATCTCTTTCTTTTCATTTCGTTACATGAAATTTGGAGCATTACTTTTCAGTGACTAACCTGGATAAATTTCTTGGACCACCCATCTCTCTTTTTCTTCATTATCAGATATTTATTCCTCTATTGTTCTTTACTATACCCTGCACTTAAATCTGTTTTATAATCCACATCAGTGCACAATCATGCATTGGAGACTGAGAATAATTATATTTTATTACACTGTCAAGCAGCTCCTCCCACTTATAGTGCCATTTGTAAGTTATAGCCACAGTCCTGTTGACATTCCCAAGTATCAGTCTTACCAGCTACAAATGATTAAGGAGCATTTAGTAAATCATACCTTGACAATGAGAAATAACAGAGACATGCCAACAGGGCTGGGATTGCAGAATCCTGTCTTCCCTTTTATATTTCAACCAACAGGCAGCTTCACACCTGGTCTTCATGCCTGTATGGCATTCTCAAGTACTGCAAACCTAAGGCCAAATAAGATGTGTCAAAGCTGCTACTAATCATATAATTTTCTTGCCAAACTATAAATCACTCATCTGGTACCTGCAAGATAAAGAATGCTTTTGCAAATAATATCCCATTGGAAGCTTAGTTGGAAAGTCTACTCCACCAGCCTCTTTTGGCAAAGTCAGTTTTTCTTTCTGCCAAGTGGCTTTTGTTGAGCACCCCTTTTTCAAGCATACTTTCAATAGTCTTTTGTTGCCCAGTCTGTTTCTGCCAATTTACTTTAGTTCAGCATTTATGGATCTATAAATGAAAATGCTATACGTAACTCACTTCGGAGCCATAAATGATTGTGCTGAGATATCTTGCCATCCTTTCTACTGGAAAGAGACTTTGCCAGCTTCAGCAAGAGATGGCAGTCTGCTTGCCAACTCCTTTGCTCTACTTAGGAATGATGGCACGGGTGCTGCCAAAAGATTGAATGAAGTTTACTTTACAAAGTTGATCCTTTATGCCACTGAGGGATATGGGAGATTCTGGTTAGGAATGTTATTTTAGGACTAGCCTTAAGATGCTAAAAGAATTGTGATTCTAGCGTTATATGTGCATTTCCATGATGAAAGTTCTACATGGAAACTATACTCATAAAACTGATATTTCTGGGTGAGAATCGTTTTGGTGTAGTAGTTAAGGCACCAGGTTAGAAAACAAGGAAACTGTGAATCCTAACCCTGTTTTGGGCATAAAACCAGGCAGGTGTCCTTGGGCCACTTCTGTTTCTCTCAGTCCTACGAAAGAGGCCATAGCAAACCGCTTCCGAAAATGTTGTCAAAAAGCTGCAGGGACTAGTCCATAGTTGCCAGGAGTCAACGCTGACTCAAAGGGGGTTGGAAATCTGATTACTGTATTTTTTTTTCTCATAAGCAATTAAGAGATCTTCATTTCCTTCATTCACTACAGGTTAACAAAGAAATTTCCAGTTAATAATCAGGAACCTCGCTAGATAAAAACTCATTTGGATAAATAAATGAGCCATGAATTCACATAAATGAGCCATGGGATCATTTCAGCAGGCCTGGCACTGAAGCAAAACAACAACAAAAATAATCCTATGTTTCTCACTTCCATAATCTCCAGTAGAAAGCTATTGAATAGACTGAGCATTTCAGAGCCTTCTTTTACTGAAGCTACACAGAAAGCAATGTGAGAAGCAAATAGAAATGTCCTGAATGTCTATAAAATTAAAATGAATATTATACACTCGCCTGTCTTTTGTTAATCTATCTCTTCTTTTGTCAAGGAGATATTTAATGACAATAAAGGTGCATAGTTACAGTCTGAATGCCAGCACTCCTGCCTGTACCACCCTCAGATAAGTATCTATATTTATTTCTATACTAGATAGCTAACAAAATACTTTTCTTAATAGCAGGAAGGACATAATTTAGAATGAAAATTGGAAGCATAAAAATATATTCTTTTATCCAGTCTATGATTATGTGCAAATGACAGTGAATAAATAAATCCACAAGGATGTATTTGCTGTGTATGGCAAAGACTACTTCGGAGCAATGTAACCATTTGAGAGTAGCAATATAATCAGTAAACAGAAGAACGTCTAAGAATCATGTCGAGCTCTCTTGAAGACCCTTCCATAACTTACTGTTCATCCATTTTTGTTACAAACTAGCAATTACTATAACATTGTTTTTAATAAAATATGTAATCATGTGCTGTCAAATATTGTGGTGTGAATAGATGCCATAGAATATCTAATTTCAGACCAGCTTGGGGGGGGGGAGGACCTATCCTTTTGATTTATGAATTCTCTTAGTTTGATGTCGCTATAGCTTAGAATGACTGTGGGAATCAACAGTAACTCAGGAATTCATCATGGTTGAAATGTTTCACTAAGGTGCCCACAACTGTGAAAGCTTCATCCACCTAGTCATATACAAGCTGAAATTTGTTTTGCTGGATAAGTCTTGTTGAGGTAAAACAAAACCTGACCTTGGAAAACTACCTCATCTAATGTGGAGCTATATTAATAAAAATAATGACAGCAGTTGTAGATCAGGCAGAAAGGACAGATGGGGATGAATGAGGAGACAAGAACCAGAGGGATCTCCTGCCCTTGCTAACTCCCTGATGATTTGTACAAGGCTTTTCCTTCACAGTAGCAACATTTCACAATATCCATAGAGCGAAAGTAGTTGATTAAACTTTGCAACCCACTGGGTTCCAATGAAAGGAAAATGTGATCAGCAGTAATGTATTTGGGGACTAGTGGATAGGTTGGTATGATTGCATCAAGTTGTTTGTTCTCTGTTTCATCTCCAAACATTTTATGATACCTTTTTTTAGAACTGATGTTCACTTTCTTTCATCCAGTACCCAAGACAGAAACATAACTTTCTGTCATAAATTCAAATGATTTTCCTCAGAAAAATGAAACATAAATAGCCAGATATAAGATTTGTTCACACAGCCCTTTTCTTCCAAAATGGAATGTACCAAAAATTCTTGCAGAGCCATTTTTTTTACATAATATATATTCTTGTGATAGGCCAACCATGAATCACAATCACCAAGACTCAATCTTATTTGTCACATCATGGCTTATTAGTATCTCAAAGTTATTCTCATTTTTCACTACTTGCTGTATTATTACACAGTTGCTGAAGCAATTACATTTTTACATTTTCTATGATGCATTTACCTGCAGATTTCTGGATATTGTCCCAAATTTCTACTTGCTTTCTTGTTTTTCATCCTCATACTTCCTTAGCATTTTGCCTTGGGGTTTTGCCAAGTTCTCCATCCTCTTGATAACATTTGCAACACTTTCCCAAACTTCTTCTCCCTAATCCTCATGAGTTATACCCCACCTTCTGTGATGTCTTTCATATTTGATACCATAATTTATGATAAAAAAATCATTTCCCAACATCTCCATCTGCATAGCCAGATGTTCAATTTTAGTACCCCTCTTTCTCTTCAAATACTTTGACCTTTTACAGAAAGCAGTAATTAAAATATTATGTGTGGTCAAAATTCTTCCTTTTTCTACCCAAACTTCATAATCTTGCAAGATTTTTCCTGACCATATTATTCCTTCACTTGGTGTATTTTATGAATCTATCAGACACCTTAGAAGTCTTTGAATGGACAGACATTGCAAGAATACATACTCTCCAAGATAATGCATCCGTCAGTGAACAGCCACTTTTATCCCAGATCACCATATGCTCCTTTGTCTTTTGGTGGCTCATTCTGTTATGGTCAGCTGAACATCCCCAGTTTTTGGTAAAGCATATAGAATGGAGCATTTACAACAGGCCAGTGGCGTAGCGTGGGTTGTCAGCACCCGGGGCAAGGCAAGTAATTTGCGCCCCCTAACCCGTGGATTTTAGCACTCGAGTCTCTTCCACTAGATTAGTTAAAGAAACCCTTACCCTCTAAGCACATGTATTGTTTGTTATGAAAATACTGATGTAATTAAAGTAAAATGCATCTAAATACAAGTTTATTTTCAAACACTTTATTGAGTGCGAACATGCATTACACATTCTCCACATTTTCAGCAGGTCTATGAATACAAATCTACAAATGTAGTAACCTAGCATGGGCCATGCTATTATATGTCGTCTCACAACCATCATATCAAGATGATATCAATATCAAGAACAAAAACTAAACATCAAAATGGAACCATACCCTGGAGATGATCCAAGACTGGGCTAGATGGAGCCAACTTCCTCAATCCTGTACCTCTAATTGTAATTCTTTAATAGAAGTGCAAGATATCAATCTGTATATAATATACAGATTAATTTAAATTCGCCTGCTTTTAATTAGCGCAAATTTTTCAACAACGGAATTGAAATCTACATTAAAGTCTCTCTCAATGGACAGTATTGCTAGATTACTCAGTCTTTCTTGGCTCATTGTAGATCTCTGATATGTTTTAATTAGTTTAAGTTTTGAGAAACTTCTTTCACAACTCGCTGTAGAAACAGCGATAGTAAGAAAGATTCTTAATGTGACAACAAAGTTAGTTAAACTTTCTTGCAGCTTCCACTTATACACCCAGCGAAGCAAATCTAAAGCTGACCAGTTTGCAACCTGCTCATCAGGATTGACCTCCTTATACAAGATAATGTGGTGCCGAAGTCGAGTTATTTCGGTGAGCATAGATGCAGCATTCAATTCCGTGTACTGAGCACACGTGTGCTGAATTTGTTTCTTAATAAAATCATCTTTTTTAGTATCCAACAATGTTTGGATTTGCAAAAAAGCAAATCGCTGGTGCAGCGTATTCATCTGCGTAGTACGTTTTTTAATTTCTGCCTGAAGCTGATCCATTGCTTCCAGTTGTTCTCTGCTTGTTTCCTGTATTAAGGTCAAGCCAGCATCGCAACTGTTCTCACCATCCATCTTCTTGCGTCTTCCAACTCTTCTCTCTGTAGGTATGCAATAGGTTTTGCATACCTGCAGAGCTTGAGAGGAATGGGGGTTCTTAGGACTGAGGAGGGAAGGGATCACCTGCCATGGTAAGTTGGACATTTTCATTCATGCTCTAAAGGGCTGTAGTATTATTTGTTGAATTAATTAAGACTTGAATTCACAAATATCCCAATTACAACACAGTGTTTTTGCATGTTATTTTAAACCAAAGTACATATTTTTTAAAAAGGCAGTGGATTTGTATTTCAAGACAAGGAAGGAAAAAACATTAATACTTTGCGGTTTGCTTGACAAAAAAGAGAAAAGACATCTGAATAGATGCAGAAACTTGTCCACAATTGAGTTGTTGGAGTGTAGATTTTAAAATGGCATTGGCCAGGCCATACCTGCATTTCATTTAATTTCCAAGAAAATCGACTGACTACCTTCCTTCCTTCCTTCCTTCCTTCCTTCCTTCCTTCCTTCCTTCCTTCCTTCCTTCCTTCCTTCCTCTCTCTTTTTCTTTCTTTCTTTTTTCTTTCTCTATTTTTCTTCCTTCCTTCCTCTTTTTTCTCTCTCTCTCTCTTTCTTTCCCTATCTCTATTTTCCTTCCTTCCTTCCTTCCTTCCTTCCTTCCTCTCTTTCTCTATTTTCCTTCCTTCCATTCACTTCCTCTCTCTCTCTCTTTCTTTCTCTATCTCTATTTTCCTTCTTTCCTTCCTTCCTTCCTTCCTTCCATTCATTCTCTCTCTCTCTCTCTTTCCTTCTCATACCTTAATGCAGGCCAATATAATGGATTCGTTCATAATTGAGTTAACGAGAACTCTCGAAGTTTATGATAACCGCGTCTTTCCTCGTAAGGTTCATCGGAAGCATAGATTCCTTCGGCGCCCTGCCTCCCCCCAAAGAAACCAGTTGCTTTCCCCTCGGGTCGAGTGACAGTCGGCGGCGCGAGGAAAAACAACTCGCGGCGGGGCCTGCCCAGCTCCGGAGCTCAGCAGCCGGCCAGGGGCTTTCTCCAGAATCCCCGCGGCGGGGAAGGGAGGAGTGGAGCGAGCGCCTTAGAGCCAGCCCTCACACTTCAGCGGGTTGCGGGACGAGCGAGGCTTTGGCGGGCTCAGCACCGCCGGCCTCTCAAGCAAGGGGGCTGCCTGTTCTCTCGGGCCAAGAGAAACACGAGCCTCGCTCCAGTTCCCCCCAGGCATCGGCAATCGAGAAACCGCCGCGGCGCGTTCGCAGGCGAACTCGGAGCGCGTCCGCTCTTTCCCTCCCTCGTGGCGCCCGAAGGAGGCCAGGGAGGGAGCGAGGGAGCGAGGGAGAGAACAGGGGGGCGCTCGGACCGTCTGATCCTACCTGGTTCGTTTCTCCTGAAGCCTTGAGAGTTCAAGCCTTCGCCGAACCAGCCTGACCACGCTGCCACCCCAGAATCTAGCCACGCTTCGGGATTTCCCGCTCAGGTTGTACCCAGAACTGCCCCCCCCAGTTCCTCTCCTCCTCCCCCCGCGATCCGCTGGTCCGGAGCAAACGCCCCGCGGGCGCCCACCTCCTCTTCCCCCCCCTCCCCGTGCCGCCTCCTCCTCCTCTTTTCCCTCCCTCCTTCCCCCCACTCTCCCATAGCTTTGGCGTGCTCGCTGCGTCGGGAAGGAAAGGAAAGGCGCTCCTTGCAACAATTTGGATTTTTTTGCGTTTTGCTTTTCATTGCCCCCCCCCCAAAAAAAAGCCAAAACTGTTGCAAAAGAAGCTCTGACAGCTCCGAGCCCAGCGCCATCCGTCGAGCCGCGCCGGGGATCAAACGCGGGTTTTGAAGTGTTTAAATGTATTGTTCATGCCGCCCAAGAGATGCCATCTAGGGGGCTTTTTGGATTGGGCAGGGGGCTGCCCGAGCGCGCGCCCCCAGATGTTGCGCCCGGTGCGGCCGGCACCCCCTGCACCCCCCACGCTACGCCTCTGCAACAGGCACTGTAGGAAGGAAATGTTGGAATTGTTTGCATAGTTCCATGTTCTGACCACAGCCTGTGAATAGACCAGAACACAGGCTTGGCTGTTTGCCATTGTTCAATTACTGAGATAACGAATTCTTTGGCTGAGAGCCCAGACAACTCACCTTCAATAGAGTAACTCTGCAACAACCTATCACACAGAGAGTCCAAACAGGCATGGCTAGAATACACAGATAGTCCAAAAGAACACGGCTAGAATACACAGAAAGACTTTCTTGGCTATTAATTCGAATGGTTGTTTCCTACAAATGTCCCCTCCCAACGCCCCACCTATAAGCTCTCTTGGGAGGGGCAAATCAACAACCACCTGGTACTTAATCATCTCCTGTGAGCCTGCCTACGGAGTTGCTGCTTCTGTTTCTCAGCCCTTCTTGATCTAGCATCAGCGACAAACTGCCTTTGATCCTCCCCACTGCTCCATGCCTCAGGCACCTCCTGGTGGCCAACCAGCCTCTCTGGATCCTGCTCTGACTCTGAACACTCCCCAAGGTCTCCATCATCTTCCAGGGCAGACTCATATGGTTCCTCGCTATCAGAGTCCATCATCAACTCAGCCGGATCCTGCTGGGCCACAACAGTTCCATAACAACAAATATCACCTTACTCTTCTGATACAGTGTTGTGTCTTTCTATGATCCAATTAATTGTCTCCTTTTACCTTGAGTTTATCTGAGATTATTCTGCTACTTAACAGATCATATTGGATATTTTATTGCTCATTTTCCCCTTCAGTTCTGCTTCTGCTACCTAACAGATAATATATATGTGGTCTGCTCATTTTAAATAAACAATAATTAAAAACTATCTTGTAAATAACCTTTCATATCTTGCAGGTTGATATCAGCAAAGTTCTACTAGTAGTAATGGCTTGAAACTCTGCTTATTATTCCATTTCTCAACATGTACAAAATATTTAGAGATGATAAGGATTAATTTATAGATAATTAGATATATCTTAGATTCCTGGTAATAGAAAAAAAGCCGTGCTACACCATGATCATTAATTCCCTTAGAATTAATGTGTTTATCCTAGAGGCAATGAAATCCAACTTATATCCCAGCTTGATAACAAAGAATCCTGCATATCAGAAGATGGAACCCATGATTTTCTATATGTGATTGGATTCCTGCACCTTGTACTCCAGTCAATATGATCAATAGCTGGCATCCAAAGCATCTGGAAGGTCACAAATTCCATACATGGATTTTATATAATTACTGTAGGTCATAGGTATGCCATTAATTCTTTCCTTTCAAAAGGGAGAGGAAGTTATAATTCTCCAGATGAATCAAACTCTAAACACCACTAAATATTATCTGCATTAGCTGGGAAATCCAATACAGCAATGACCAGAGACATGTAGAATCCTACCCTGGAATTAATGGCTATTAGACAAATCAGTAATGCAATAGATTACTTTTAAACCATGGATAGCTACATCTATCCATATCTATAATAAAGCTACCCAAAACAAATAGCTACATCAAAAAAGGAAAACAGGGTCGACCTCAGGATATCACTGTCAGGTCCATTTGAAATATATCAATTCTGACCAAAACAAGAGCCATGGTACAAGATGGATAACTATATAAATTTAATTAATAAATAATTTTAAGAAACAAAATGAATTCAACATGTACTGAGGTGTCATACACTGAGTGTAGTAACACTCCAGGGATTGTTGCTCAGAGGGATTGATGTGGTTGTGCATGTTGGATAATGTGTTAATATGGCATTTATAAGATTCCAAACACATGGACTTCAGCATGACTGGAGAGGTTACGATTCCAGTTCCTTGCTCAATTTCACATTATAACCTAAGAATCTAGAAAACAATGTTTTTTTCATGCCCTGTATTTTGACATCTTGCCAACCATATTTGATTGTTATACATTCTCTTTTGCTTCTGTGCCCATTGAACACTGTCACACTGCATTGCATATTGATGTGAAAGACATTTAGCAAGATATATGACCATGTTCTAACACCTTAACCTTTCAGTGCTTTTCCCTTGGCCTCAGTCATTCTACTTCTTTCCTCATAAATTAGTATGAGCTCTTACTAAAATGCAAGACTTGCTCTTTTCTTTTTTGGGCTGAAAGTTAAAAGCAGCTTCCACTTGGTTTACACTGAGTGCAAACCACAGCATAATAGACCCAAGTTGCAAATTACTTTAACTTAAAACAGGGAAGATTCCCTGTGGCAATACCTAGCTGAACATGGCTGATTTTCAAAGAAGGACCTAAGAAGGACCACCCTAATTATTATTTGAATGGGGAACAAAGGCTGCAGGCTAGTCTAAGAAGTTAAAACACAGGGCAGTGGAAACCACTAATGTTGCTAAGAATGCTATATGTTCCCATAATGTTGACAAATACTACTTGTCTACCTAATCCCAATAGTTGAGCTTAACTTGAGGGAATCTTTATCTTTACCTCTGATAGCAGTTATTATTCATAATCTTATTCCTTGCAGATTTGTTAACCCAACACCTAAAAAAAATAGAATTTCTCTTGTCCATTTTCATTGCTAGGAGTAGCTGACATTTTAAAAATTGAAATCCAGTAAGTGCTGCGGACTATTATTTCTGAATATTGTGTATGGACACATTGGTTGCATAGTATGAATTTTCATTTGGGGTGGCTATGTCAATAAGCATGCCGACATTTTTAATTGTCTTTCTCCTATACCTGCAAAATTTTCCTAATGTAAGAAAATAAAGTAGATGAATGTTTACTTATTATGTGATATCTATGAAAGAAAAATGCATTGCCTATTTCATTTAAGAGTATTAGATTGCTATTTAAAAGGGGTTACAATAGATCTTTAAAAGAATCACTGCCATAATATTTTGTTCTACATTTTATTAAATATGGTAAATCAATTTTGTACCTAGAATACATTATTATTTGTATTGGCTTTAAGCAATGAAGTGTTATTAAAGGTTGATCAACTAAACTGGGGGGTGGGGGGTGGGGGGAAGAGTTCAATAAACTAAAATTTGCTGATGAAGCTTTTCATGGAATTAACAGGTAAAGGTTCTTTTAGTTTTGTTTATTGCCTACTGATTAGCAAATGACGATGAAATAAGGAGTGAAAGAGTTAATTTCAGAACTGGCACTCCTAGTGAGAGTCTGTCCTTGAGAGAAGAAACTAGGTGATAAATTAAAATCTGTAATTCCTATTAGGCCTTGAAATACATGTTTATTCAGAAGCAAGAGGCATTAGTCAGAAAGAAAAGAGTACAGGAGAGTAGCCTTAGATCCATTCTATATGCTAGTCAATGTAATTATATAACCTCAAAGCAGGTCCTTGGCACCTCACAGGATAGCAATAGCAATAGCACTTAGACTAATATACTGCTTCATAGTGCTTTACATCACTCTCTGAGTGGTTTAGAGAATCAGCATATTGTCCCCAACAATCTGGGTCCTCATTTTACCAACTAGAGTCAACTTTGACCAAGTCAGCGTTGAACTGCAAGCAGAATTAGTCTGCAATACAGCATTCTAACCACTGTGCCACCACAGTTCAATAACTAAGAACATCTAAGTTCATCTGGATCTCTTTTTCTCAATTGAATTTTATTTTTTTTACATCACTGTTGGACTATGTTTCCTACTGTCTCTGAGACCAGCATGGCACATAGTTGGAAAACATGAAGCTGAGAAGCAACAACTACATCATGTTCTTCATTTGTGGAGAAAAATGTTACTAGGTTTTCTAGTAAAATTGCTCATTTTACCTCCCAGCATTTTTATGTTATGCAGAATTTTTTTTAAAAAAAAAACCAAGCAATCCATTTATCAAGTATTTAAATACCCAACATGATATTTTTGTTAGAATTCTACCAGTTTAGTTAGTTATTTTGTGATAAAGTTTCAATGAATCAAGAACAGTGTAATGAACCCAGATGAAAAAAGAAATGGGCTGATACAAATGTCACATGGTAATGAACAAATACATTAAAATACGTATCAACCCTTTAACTAAAATGCAGTGAGGAGCAATACAAGTCAGGATTGAAGAGATGGAGAAAAATGACAATATGAAGTTGATCTAGACAGATGCCTAAGGAGCCCTGCATACGGTTGGAAATATTAATTGCCTCACAAAATTGAGAGTGCCTTATTAGGAAGCATTGTGAAACATGTGTCACACATTGTATGTAGGCATGTATTTATGTATACATGCATGTATGTAATATTTCACCGGAGTGTGTTTGTTGGCAGAACAATAAGAGACTGGTTTGAAAGCCTGAATCATGTCACTGCCTATAAAAAAAGTCATTTACCTTTCAACAATGATTTTATTTGTTCTCTGTTTAGATGGCGAGTAGATTTGCCAATGTACAGAATGACCTCTGTAGCTCAGCTTTTCTCAGCACCCTGTTAGGCACAGATGACCCAGGATAATATTTATTTTCACACTATGACAAGCGTTTCCTGATGATTTCTGGAAAAGTGTTTGCGGTCAAAGGCACAGCAATGATTCTTTTTTAAAACAAAGAGCACATGCAAACCTAACTTCTGGGCCCAAGGATTCATAATCTTTACAAGTGGGGTCAGCAATGTTTCTCCCAGTCAAGCTCAAATGCCTTTAACAAGCACAAATCCAGGAGCTATAGTTGTTCTTACCGTATAATGGTAGATAAGTTTGACCTACTGGATATCACTTGTAGTGGATCAAAACAGTAATTTTCTTATCTTTAGTAGCATCTAGCCACATATTCAAAAGCAGCATCTTAAGCTCCCAAAAATGTTAAGATTTAATACGAGACTTCAGAAAATATTGAAACTGAAGGTCAAGTTGACAGTGCACCAGACAGAAAACAGCTTGAACACAAACCGGTAACTACAGTAATAAACATTATAATCTGAAAATAAACACACATCCCCAAAATGTGGGCCTGGCATAAAGTGCAGAGGCACAGCTGTGTTATGAAAAGATGAGAAACTAAAATAAAGCTGCGCCAAAAGAAGAGAAATGGGGCAAATTCTGAAATAGTAGTACCTTTTTGATGTTTTCTTGGGTTTCCCAGCGCTATTTATTTAAAAACGATTTCAGTGATCCTTGAATGACCCAATGATTTAAAAATTCCTTGCACAACTGACATATTTGTCAGTTTGAAGTGATTGACTCGTTTTATTATTCCCAGCTCTATTTGGAAGTGGCTCCCAAATAAGTCATTTTCACTCAACTGGGAAATCATCTAAAATGCATCACATTTTAGGAATTTGCTGATCTGCTTCTACTTTCGGTAAAAAATAAAAAATAAAAAGTGGGAAAGGAAAATAAATTGTTCTCAATTGACTTAGATGTTTACCATGGAGACATATGAGAGTTTGCCATGATAAACATGAAAAATATTATTAGCTTACATATAACCTTGAATATTCATATCCATGCCTTTGGAAACCCCATCTAATCCAAAGGCCTCCAACATGTAAACACAATGCATGTTTACTAAAAGAAATATTGAAGCATTTGTCGTTAATATGATCATCTTATGAAGTATGAGGCTACTTTCACACCCAATATGCTAAGACTACAAATAAAGCTAAAATGCTTCAAACAATTGATTCTTGATATTTTTTTAGAATGAATTCTTGATAAAGGGCATTTATCACTTATATTTGATACAGAAAGATTTTATGATAATAGCACTAGATAGTAGTTGGCAAATATAATTCAGAAATTCCAGGTCAGTTTTTAAATGAATTATAGAATCTATTTGAAAATTGACATAAAGCAGCATCAAGTTTACTGTAACTGGCAACAAACACATGCAATACAAGCAGTTTGGTGGTGTTAAAGATAAAGAAGTTAACATTTGGCAATAAAATTGTTAAATTTAATAATCTCTTAGATTAAAGCAGCATTTTGCATTTGGCAATATCCAATATTCAGTAACTAACAAGTGACAGTATTTGAGCACATACTGTATATGCTTATTTATTTTAAAAAAATTAAACCATTCGATGGTCAAAGCTCTCTAGGTGGTTTGCAATAATTTTTGTGTAATAAACAAAAATAGCATTTTTTGTTGCATAGCAATAAACATTTCATATTATTGGGATGGCTAACTTTCACTGCAGATCACCAGTTGTTTGCCTTTATCTATATATATAAAAGTGAAATACTACTTACGCATCATCACAAAATCTCTAGAACTATAAAGCCTACAAACTTGAAATTTGGCATGTATGTACCTCTTGGTTTCTAGGTGCTCACTAAGAAAGAATTTTTTGAAATAACCATCAGATCATTAGTATTTCTTATACAGTATTTATAGATAGATAGATAGATAGATAGATAGATAGATAGATAGATAGATAGATAGATAGATAGATAGATAGATAGATAGATAGATAGATAGATAGATAGATAGATAGATAGATAGATAGATAGATAGATAAACACTCCCTGATGCTAAGGAGTTAGACATTCTACTCCCCCTCCCCACCTGAAAAGAACTCTGTTCCAACTGCCAGTTGCCTCACATTCCATTACCTCAGTTCAAATTGGCAGACATTCCACTCCTTCACTCAGGAGTGGTCTGGGGGCCCTTACACTACTAAACATTGGTACCTCACCAAAATGTCTATGCCTTCCACCTATGGAACTCAAGGTGGTGGGAACAATATTCCCTTATGTGTTTCAATCACCAACGGCAGTGAGCCAATGGATTGTGAAACAAATTTCTCCTTCATAGCCTGATCACATAGTTTAGGGCAGGCATGTCCAAAGTCCGGCCCGGGGGCCATTTGCGGCCCGGGGGTCGGTTTAATACGGCCCTCCAACAGCCCTCCCTGCTCTGTTTAAATGTGGCCCTCCCTTCCTCCCTCTGTCTCTGGGGCTATGTGGCTGGGAGGGAGGTGGACGGAGGTTACGGACGCCTCCTCCCGCAGCGGGTGAGGGAGCAGGCGGGGTGAGCATCCAAGGCTACCGTCATCTTAAGCACCACCGAGGCTGTCGCCCGGCAGGGGCGTCAGGCAGGGAAGCCGGTCGCGCCTCCATCGCTGCACGTTCTGGGCCTGCGAAGCTGGGAGGGAGGTGAACGCGCGGCCCCAGAACGTCCGCTTGGTGCCTGCCGGAGGGACCCGTGATGGAGATGCTCTGGGGCCGCGCGTTCACCTCCCTCCCAGCCACGCAGCCCCAGAACGTGCAGCTCCCGCCGCACAAGGTCGCCCGGCAGGGGCGTCAGGCAGGGAAGACGGACGCGCGGCCTCAGACCGTAAGCCGTGGTGCCTGCCGGAGGGAGCCACGATGGAGACGCGACCGGCTTCCCTGCCTGACGTCCCTGCCGGGCAACAGCCTCGGTGGTGCTTAAGATGATGGTAGCCTTGGGTGCTCACCCCGCCTGCTCCCTCGCCCGCTGCGAGTGGCGAGGGAGTGACTGACAGACACAGAGAGAGACAGAAGGGGAGGGAGGGAAAGACAGAGAGACAGACAGAGACAGAAAAAGAGAGGGAGGGAGAGAGACGGAGAGAGACACAGATAGAGAATGACACAGGGAGGGATTGAATCGGAGACAGACATGGAAAGAGGGAGAGACGGACATACAGACAGACACACACACAGAGTGACAGAGAGAAAGAGAGAAAGAGAAAGAGAGAAAGGAAGAAAGAGAAAGAGAAAGAAAGAGAAAGAAAGAGAGAGAGAGAAAGAGACAGAAAGAAAGAGAGAAAGAGAGAAAGGGAAAGAAAGAAAGAGCGAAAGAGAGAGAGAGAGAGAAAGAAAGAGAGACAGAAAGAGAAAGAGAGAGAGAAAGAAAGAAAGAGAGAAAAAGAGAGAAATGGAGAGAGAGAGAGAGGAAGAAAGAGAGAGAAAGAGAGAGAGAGAGAGAAAGGGAGACAGAAAGAAAGAGAAAAAGAGAGAGAGAGAAAGAGAGAGAGAAATGGAGAGAGAGAGAGAGAGGAAGAAAGAGAGAGAGAGAAAGAGAGACAGAAAGAAAGAGAAAAAGAGAGAGAGAGAAAGAAAGAGAGAGAGAGAGAGAGAGAAATGGAGAGAGAGAGAGGAAGAGAGAAAGAGAGAAAGAGGTAGGTAAGTTTTTTTTAAATTTATTTTCAATACATTGTGAAAACTCAACTGTCAGTTGATCTTAATGTTATGAAATGAAAAGTATGTCATTTGCAATTAACTTGGCATAAAATAATTTATTTGCATTTAATTGTAATGGTTCAAAGAATGTTCGGAAAAATGTTCGGCCCTCCACCATGTTCACTTCATCCAATCTGGCCCTCTTTGAAAAAAGTTTGGACACCACTGGTTTAGGGTATCTGGCTAGTTTAAAAATAAAACCAAAATCAATAAACTAGAAATAAGCTAGAAACTGATAAGCAAGAAAGCAAGAAACAGTAAATTCTAGTCCTTCTTTATGCATGAAAGCCAACTGGATGACTTTGGGTCAGCCCAAGTCACTTGAAAGGGTGGTAATTGTGTGGAAAATAGGAGAAAGAAGTGTTAGTATGTTTGCTGCCTTGAGTGATTTATAAAAATAATAAAGGTAGAATAAAAAAAATCTTTGCATAATGCATATAAGTCCATATTCAGATGTATATTTGGGTGAATACATGTTTACAGATAAATAATAATAGTGTTATATATTAAATTCATTTGGCCAGGACAATTTCTGGCCTGCCAAATAATGTTGGAATATAATTCCCACTATATCTGACCATTGGCTATGCTGACAGGAATTATTAGTAACTGCAATCCAACCATATTGAAAAAATCAGGGGTTTCAACCCCAATTTTGATATTTAAATGCAAACCAATTGACGCATTTAGGAAGGACAGTATAGAAATGAAATATAATTATTTCATCAAGCAGGCAAGTTTCAGTGTTCAGTCCTAAACTTCATAAGTTGAACTCCGAGATCAAATGTTGCCATCAAAATCCAATTTCCAGGGTGATCTAATTTTAAAATTTTACTCTGCTTCAGTATCTTAGGGGCAAAAAAATATTTTAATGAAGTTGAGTCACCCAGACATAAGATTTTTAAAAAATAAAAATAAAATAAGAAAACGCAGGCGGATTTGATTTTGTAGAGTTTAATTTTATGATGCTTCAGGCAAATTCAGACAGAAAACATTCTCCAAGCAGTCCAGGTTGGGTTGGGCAGTGAATTGCCTGCGTTATACTACACCATTGTTTAACAGAAGGAATGGTGGAGAAGACCAGCACTATTAGCACCATCTGTAGGTGGTATGAGAAATTGCTGCATCCATTCACCAACATGAGATGGCAGGTCTCCAAATGGGCTTTTGCCTCCTGGACAAAATGAAAACTCTTACTCGTTGTTTTCTTTCAGACAAAATCAAATCTCTTTATGGCCACAGCCTTTAAGGCAAAGTCAAATAACTCTTCCAGCCAGAAACAACATCAGAAAATCGCCATCAGAGGATTAGAGAAATGATTCCAGTAACACAAATTCAATAATAGTCTTCTCACTTTTTGTTCTATTGAGGGGGGGGGGGGATATCCTTGAGGCTATTGCTGCAAAGCTGCATGTCTTTGTTCAGCCCCAAAAGAGCAGGATTCCCAGCAACACTCCGTTCTTCACGAAAGCTGCTACTTCAGATTGCAAATCTGCATTGCATATAATTCAAATTGACAGCAAAAAGAGGCTGCTTTTCCCTTATTCCCAACTCTTTGACAGACAATTCACAGTATCACTGCTACACAGATGGGGCTACGAGGTAGCATTTGCAGATGGCATAGAAAAGATGGCTGCTAAATCATTAGTAAAACATGTACCTGTAGCACTCATACCTGTCAAAAACACCTTAATACCAATTCTGTCGAATGTATCACTTATTTTTCATTTATAAATACTGTACTGATAAAAGTATATCCAAAGAGCATGTCTAGCTGTAATTTCTTATACCTTTTTCCTATATATTTACCTAAGTTCTAAGAAAATCGTGATAGATCCTGTTTGAAGTTGTCCCACCTGCTAAACAAAGAAACCAAATTATTCAGGAGAAGATTTTTCTTTGCAGTAATAGCTACCCCCCCCCCCCCCCCATTAAAGATTACATCCACCCCAGTGAAGTTCACCTACTTTGTTGTGGGGCACAACAAAAGATTGTTACACTTTTCATTCCATTAGGCCTTTTAATTATCTTCAATTTATGTTAGTATACTGTGCTTTAAGTATAATGAGATATGTTTAAATGTGATACTAATTATTTTTAAGCCACTGCTGATTTATGTTATTGGCTGGGCTACATTTATTGTATGTGTTCTTAATTTGATTTATACAGATTTTATTCCAGGTTTGGGTTTGTTGTTTTCTAAGTGATTTAGCTGTAAGGCAATTTAATAAATAGGTTGAACTAATACCTGTGTATATGTTTCTGGGTAAACAGAAAGCAGTTCTGTTATTTGAATAAAAAATCATTCACACTACAGCACTTACATACATTAACCATACATTCTATCTGTTTTAGGTAACATCTATGTTACATAGACCAGGGGTCCCCAACCCCCAGGCCGCGGACCAGTGCCGGTCCATGGCTTGACAGCAACCGGGCCACAGTGAGTGGCACAACTCTTAGAAAGGGCAGGAGAGGAGGAGAGGGAGGAGGGGGCAACCCCCTGGGCAGAGCATGCACCGGGGGCGGGAGCGCGCAGGCCTGGCTGCTCGTGCCATTGGGGGCCGAGCCATGGCCACCGGTCCACGGAATTTTTTTAACATGAAACCGGTCCCTGGTGCCAAAAAGGTTGGGGACCCCTGACATAGACCATTGGTCACACTACTGGCTAACCTTTGTCTGGGACTAAAATGGAGATAGTGTGCTCCTTTTGTTCTGTTGGACCTGTCATTCAATACCATCAATCATAAAATGCACCTTCAACATCTATGAAGTTAGGTGTTGACACTGTCCACTTCTTTATTAGTGGGAACTTTCAACCAGTAATTAAAGAAGAAGAAAGATCCACCCTTCACATGTGTTGCACTGGAAGATTCAAGCAATTATTTTACTACATCGGTGCTATAATGAAATGCCATAAAGCAGAAGCCCTCTTCTCTTTCAATAAGAAATTAAGGGGCCCAGATGCAAGCACAGAGCACTGCTGTTTGCATACATTTATTTTCATTTTGTCTCCCTGATAGACTATAAGAATTAAAGGAATTTTGAAAAGTAGGAAGGTGCCAAAGTGTTGCAACTGAACCATGGGAAACTCAAAACATTTCATCTGAAGTGTGAAATACCCCATTTCTGAAGTACAAAACCTGTTCTAAAACAAAATAGGCTGTTTTGAGCATTTTTCACACTCAAAAACAGCTAATATACATCTGAAACGTGGGGTGTTTCACATTCAGTTCTCTTCCTTTTATTATTTAATACTGGCATGAACCCAGTGGGAAAGTTCATTTGTAGTTCAGGATGTAATAACAGGAATATGCTGATGATACTCAGTTTCACATTGCCACCCTGGAGGGCTATGAAGACAAAACAGGTTGAAGCTGAACCCATGCAAAAATGGAATTGCTATTTATAAAATGTTCTTGCTCAGTTATGATGTCATCTCTCAAGCATTATTGCTGAGATAGTACATTGATACCTTGGATGTCCTTTTGGAGTTACAGAAAGCAAGTAGAAGCTGTGGCCAGAGGGCCTCTGGTCCAACTTTCAACCAGTGCACAGTTGCATGGGGATACAAGGAACTTGCAATAACAATTTATGTTGTATTACTGCCATGCACTATTCATGGGGCTGCCTTTGGAGACCATTCACAAGCTACAATTGTTACAAAATGTGATGGGCCATTTGTTGGACTGTGCACATCCTTACAAAGGCATTATACCTGTGCACAAGATTCCCAATAGGTATGCATATGCAGCTCCCAGAAGGACTTTTGCACTCATCTTGGGTATCAATTTTTGCTTTTCTGGAATAGCAAGAAGTTTTTATGCACAGTCACTTAAACACTTGGGTTATTAAATTTTACTGTACATGGCACACAGCCTCTGAGGTCCACTGAGAAACTTAGTTGGTCAAGCATTCTTTTTTGTACTTTATTACAGTTGATTTTATGCCACTTCAATCAAAAAGTGAATGCATCAATTGAGAATAACTCAGTGTAATACTGATTATCAGCCTGCAATTCAAGGTGCTGGTTGTTACATTTAAGGCCATATGTCAAGTATATGCCTGGCTTATTCCTCATCCCCAACCATTGACAGATCCCACTCAGGAAAAGAGGGCTTGTTGAGACTCCCTTCGTCCCCCCCCAAAAAATCCCATTCAGCAACCTTCATGTAGGAGCAAACAGAAGGAAACATACACACCAAATTACATGGAAAAAAGAAGGATTTATTGTATCTGAGCAGCAAGGTGCTTCAAAGGGATACTTCTTTGTCAGAGGACTGAAACAAATAAATGAAATAGCCGGCTAACATATTTACAATACACTCAACAAGTTTCAGGTGTGAACTCATTATATAATCTGAAATAAGAATTACGCACAAGAAATCCACATATACAAAAATACAAAACAGGACTATGTAAGGAGACAAGCTTATTATTTACCTTATTAATCTGTGTAAATGCCATCTATTTTATTTACATCTTCTTCTTCATGTGCTCCAGTGAAACCTGAAACCTGTTGAATATGCTGTTATTTATTTTTCCAGTACTCGGATGATGAAGTATCCCCACAAAACAATTTCATCTTTTTGATGCTTTCAATTCAGTCCTGGTGACTGCCTGGATACGTTCCTGCAGTTTTCTTGGCAAAATTCTGAAGGGGGCTTGCCACTGCCTTTTTCCTAGACCTGAGACAGAACCAAGGTCACCCACCTGGCTTTATGCCTAAAACTGGACAAGAATTCATAATCTCCTGACTTCTAGCTTGGTGCTTTATCCACTATACTAAACTATCTCAAAACATATTGGGGTTCAATATGTTGGGATCCCTTTCATGCCAATTCCCTTTACCCCCTCTTAACCTATCTCTTCCTTAGTTTGCTCATGAAGAGATATGAAAACATAGCTCTTCAAGGAAAGTATTTAGGGACAAATGAATACTACTGTACCCCACATGTGGCACATCTATTTGGCTGTTATCAATGATCGTAAGCTTTTGTTTGTTTTAATTCTATGTTATATTGGTTGCATAAGCTGTTTAGAGTCTGTCAGAACTGAGTGGTGTAGAAATGCAGCTACTGTAAATAAACAATGGCCTTCCAAAAAAGCATGAAAAACTGAATTGCTTCCAAGGGCCTTAGTGGCTGAGCATCTTCTTGGTGTTTTTAGGGTGATCTTGAGATAACATTTTGTTCTTACTGTGGGATTAGCCCAGTGATGACAATTGATTATGTGCTGCATGTGGGTACATGCCAACATACACTCACAGAGATCCTTTATTGATTGGTCAACACAATCCACAGAAAAAGCAAGCTTTCCCTGACATATAATGGCATATTTGTGTGTAATTTCATTCAAAATTTGTTATTTGAATTTCATACATGAAATGCACATAAACTGTAGTGCTAATGGAGATAAAGCTTGTCAGCCCCAACACTAAAGAGCAAAAACTGCTAAATTAGTTTCTCTGTATAAATAAAAAGCAAGCAGTTCTCCAAGCTCTCATAGCAGAGAAACCTAGAATTAAGACAGTCCCTATTTATAGCACTATGATTAGAAACTCGCCACTTCAAAGTTTTTATTCCCTTTATCCATTTATAAGGCCATAACGCAGTTGGACTAGAACTAAATAGCCCAGTGTCCCACAGATCTCACCAGAACTTAATGTGCCATTCAGATACAGTTAAATTAGTAATAGACAGCAGTCGGTGCTCCACGGGACTTTTTCTGCTTCAGAAAACACTCTTTAGTCCCCTCTTCCCCTCTCTTCATGGTTTAGGCAGTAGAGAACCAAAGGGGAAAAGAGCCAGCTTGGATATAGCAGAAAGCTCTTACCATTCTCAGCCTATTGTTTCTTGCTGTATATCCTGAGGGGTAAAGTTGGCAGGAACAAGCTTCATCATGAGGAATACCAGAACAATTCTGCAAAGAGGAGCTAAGAGGCTGAGCAGCTATGAGATGCATATGATTTCCCTTTAAGTTCCTGTAGAACATGCTGCAGTTAGGATGATTATGTGAGTATTTCTACAGTCAGCATTTCTCCATTAATGTGGATGTGATTATCTATGCTCTCTGAAGATGTCCGGCACTTCTATTTCACACAATGTGAGTATGACTTGAAAGATGGAGGTTAAGAGCTAGGTTGTCTTACAGAGACTTCTGTAGAACCAGTGACATGGCTGTGAAGGTCTCCACAGTGTCCCTCTAAAGCAGGGGTCTCCAACCTTTGCAACTTTAAGTCTGAAGGACTTCAGCTCCCAGCTTTTCTGGCTGGAGAATTCTGGGAGCTGAAGTCCTTCAGACTTAAAGTTGCAAAGGTTGAAGACCCCTGCTCTAAAGGAGAAGGTTGGTGAAGACTATAGAACTTGCTGGGGTGTGTGGGGAGGGAATTGACCTGTTTGATTATAGAAAAGACAATATCTATGTATATTGCTGACTGGAAACCCCTTAGGGACTTTATTTGTAAAATAGGGAAAAAATGAACTTTTGATCTATGGTTTTGATGATTAGATGGGCTACATTATAGACAGAAGAGAGTCATGATATAACTTTAGAGAAAGGGGTAAATCTGCAACTACTATAAAGAAGCCACTTTTTAATATATTTTTTTCTTTTATATTTTTCTTCTACCTTTTTTTCAATTTAACGTTATCTTTTATTTCTTCCTCTTATTTCTTCTTCATACTCTGTTTTAGTTTGTATTAACTTTGAATCATTCTGAAATCATTTTGAATCATTTTGAAAGCATCCAATTAATTGCAAACAAGAGTGAGCAGACCAGATCAATCTTAGATGAACTGTAAAGAACAAAAAGTTAATATTTTCTTAAAGTTGATCTTTCCAGTTGATAAAATGAATTTTTATTCCCAGTTTATGAAAAAGAGATTGGCCAACCAGTCTGGAAAGGGATAAGATGTCCTGCTAGAGCAGGGGGTTGGACTAGAAAACCTTCAAGGTACCCTCCAACCCTTTTATGTTCTATGAATGTGTGTTGAATTAATTTTTACTCTTGTTTTTAAACTTTTAGAAAAATAAAGGGGAGAGAAGGAATGTTGGTGACTCACTGCTGATGCCGCTTTGCAGAATGGTAATCCCTTATAAGCATCCTGTATCAACAGTCAGCAAAATGCTTTCTTCTTCTTGACAAATTCCTGCCATGTTCTGCTGACCACAGAATTTCAAGTCTTGGACAAGTTAAAGTACCTCCCTCAGGGACAAGCCCACTATATTTTGTGAGCTGCATAATGGAGAAAACATTGTAACTCATTTAAACCTGATAGTATTTGTATACATCTCACATACCAACCTAATGAAAGAAGAGGAAAGACTTCGGTTGTTTCTTTTTCCACTGTCTCCAACCTTCCCAATCATAGGTGGGTTCTTACTGGTTTGGAATGGTTCGGTCGAACCGATAGTGGTTTGCCAGTCTGGATCATCAGAACCAGCAGTGACCCAGGCCTGCCACACCTCTGAACCAGTTCCCCGGTCAGCACAGCATGTTTTGCGCATGCACCGAACCGGTAGTAATGCCGGCAGCAACCCATCCCTGTTCCAGATGCATGAGATTACAACTTCCATCATGCCTGGACAGTGGTAAACTGGCTAGCAAAATACAAATCGGTGGCATTCACAGAAGCAGTTCATAAACATTAAGATGACAGTCACAGCAGCATCATTGAGTTCTGGTGGCACAGTGGTTAAACTGCAGTATTGTAGGTAAACTCTGCCAACAGCCTAAAGTTCAATCCTGATTTGGCTCATGGTTGACTCAGATCAATAAAATGAGGACCCAAAATGCTGGGGATAATATGTTAAAAAAATGTTTACATTGTGAACTGTCAGAGTGTGCTTTAAAGCACTATGGGGTAGTATAGAAGCCTAAATGCTGTTGCTATTGCTGTTAAAGCCCCACATCTTATATTTGTAAATCATTTCTAACTGCCCTGTTTGGCATCAAGCAGTTAATCTCTGGGCATTAATCACTTCAAGTTGCATTGCTTAGGAATCTGCTGTTTCTATCAATTTAAGGGAAATAACATGTTTTCTTTAGCATGCACTAAAACTAATTGGAGCCAGGATCAATTGAGGAAAAGATGTCAGGATTTTAAAGAGTGCCATGGGTTCCTTAAATCTCAATATATCTTAAAGATTTGGGTGTTAATCTTAATACCTCCCTCTCTCCCAATTATTTAACATTTTAAAATGATTACAAACTGGGGCTTATCATCACTGGTTTTGGGATCTCAAAAAACTGTCACGTTACCTGGGAACTTCCAAATTGTGCTCTCTGCACCCCCCGGCTGAGCTGTTGTTGCTTTTAGTCATTATTTATTCAATATCCCACAATTGTATGTATTTGTACATGGTTGTGACTATAAACAATAACGATGCAAGGCTTATGAATGGTTGGATTCAAAGATGTGTGATCCCTTCATTCATTAATCTCCTTCATGCAACTGCCTAGTCAATTTGAGTTTCAGTAGTATACAACAGGGGTCTCCAACCTTTGCAACTTTAAGTCTGAAGGACTTCAGCTCCCAGAAGTCTGGGAGCTGAAGTCCTTCAGACTTAAAGTTGCAAAGGTTGGAGACCTCTGGTATACAAAACATGATTGCTTGTAGAAACTGTAGACACAACATCTGTAATGCCTCCTTGATGCCCATGGACATCCCAATGCATTTCTAGAAACATTGATATGTCACATACGTTTGCCAGTTTTTGTGATGATTTCAGGGTTCCCATGGAAGTTCATATGGGTTTTTAATATTCCTATCCAAGATCTCTTCAACTTTCAAGGAGACATGGCTGAAATTCCTAAAATATGAACATTTAATGAGATTTTAAATCATGCTTTAAAAAAAAAAAATTATAGCCCAGAGAAGGCACCAGACCTACTGCAAAAGGCTATCTTATAATTTACAGCACTTTAAAACTTTAAGATGGCACTATTGCAATAAATATTTGGAGACGTGGGATGAGATGAGAACAAAACACTACTACTCTTGTGTTATTGCTATATTAGTTTCTTTATCAGTCCTTGTCATAACCTGCTGTGGAAAGAAGGACTTTTATACCTGATACATCATGGATGAGAAGAATGCATTAAGAGGCTGCTGAGATATGGGATGGGATGCTGAATGGTTGAATCACCTAGTATTGATCTTCTTTTATGGACCAAGATTTTGTTTGTCAAACATCTACTGAGCAGGCACAAATCTACAGCTGAAACTTTTACTGGCAGGAAGATACAAGAATGGGAGCCGCTCCAACTGTTGATCCCCCCCCCCCCATCACAGGTAGCTATTGAAGTCTCAGAGCTTCTGTCTATTAACAGATGGTAGTTCTATATTTCAGCAGATATATATTTAGGATATTCACTGAAGCAGAGCCCATTCTTATAACTTTACCAAGCCGTGAGTTTATCATACCACCCAGCCATCACTGTGGCAATGTGAAGGCTCTCTTGATTTGTGCTGTATATTGTCACAGAGACGGCTGGGTGACACTATCAATCCCTAGTGCAGAAATGCTCTTAAGACATGATACAACTAAGGCAGTTTGAAATGCCTCAAAACAAGCTTTGTTCATCCCAAAAAACAAACTATATGAATTAAACAACAAAGACTGAAGTGCCATCTACTGGAGCTGTAAGTATTCACACTAAGTTGGAACTCTTCTCAGATTTTTTTTTACCATGCTACACATCATTGGTTGGATAGAAAAATGGAATATAATGGAAATGTATGAAGCATGGCTTGTTAACATCTTTTCTACAGCCTCCACAATCCTACCATTCTGGATGAGACCTAACTTTTGGGCTTTTTTTTTGGATGGGTGGGATATTTGCTTTTGTTATATTTTGCTGAGGACTAAGAGAATAGGGTATGTTAAGGTTTGTAGTTTAAGGACCCATTTTACACCTCAAATCCACATAAACATGAGTTATGGAGTTTTACCTTTACTATGACATTTATATGTTTATTGTCCTAAAACTACCGTATTTTTCGGAGTATAAGACGCACCGGAGTATAAGACGCACCAAGGTTTTGAAGAGGCAAATTACAAAAAAAAGTAGGTAGGTAGGTAGGTAGATAGAGGGCGAGAGAGGGAGAGAAAGAAAGAGAAATACGTAAGGTAGGTAGATAAAGGGATAGAGAGAGAGAGAAATAGAGAGAAATACAGTAGGGAGGGAGGGAGAGAGAGAGTAGGTAGGTAGGTAGGTAGGTAGGTAGGTAGGTAGGTAGGTAGGTAGGTAGGTAGGTAAAGGGATATATAGAGAGAGAAATAGAGAGGGAGAGAGAAATACGGTAGGTAGGTAG